>ML976994.1:358355-392069 GCA_010015675.1 Byssothecium circinans | reverse complement strand
AATTTTGAAAGAAAATATTAAGGTTTAGCTTTGTTATTAAGATAATACTCTTTGATTTTCCTTGCCAAGAAAAAGTGGCCGCTTCGGTGGGGTGGCCGCTTCGGTGGTGGAATACGTTAGGTCTCTTGGTAAATTATTTCTAAGCCTCTAACGATGCTGGTAAATACTAAGATCCTTTTCTAGAAAAACTTAAGAGCCTCTGCATCGTGCCACGCACCCTAAGCCCTGCTCCTCTAGAGGAGAGGCCTAAGGAGGATCTCGCTCTAGAAGAGATGCGCGACCTCCTGCGAATGTATCGTGTAAGTTTTATCACTTAGTCACGTTTTATGTATCTCTCTAATCAAATATTCAGGAGCGTGAAGCTATCTAAGATACGAGCGTCAAGCGAGAACGAACTGTTGGGCCCCACGTTAAGAACGATCCCGAATATAGAAACAATGAAGTGTCAGTCACTGGAACAAGGACCTTAAACTGGCAAAGTTTCCCTGTAGATAAGAGCGGTGTAATTGTGCTAGATTGATCATTATTAAAGACTATGTATTGATGACAAGGGGAGCGAGATTGCGTGTAGACATGCACAGTCCCTACCTATGCAATTGCTACTTTGTCTAAATTCCGGGCACATAAACTAAGCCGTCCAATTATCTAGAGTCAATTTGAATGTAATAGGCTCTTGTCTTCTTTCCTACAAAGTTTTGGATTTCACTAAAGACGCTACGTGATAGGATTGAAAGTCCGGAGTCACTTCCGCCGTATGCAAATCGCTCCAAAAGACACTAGCGAGAAAGCATAGGTGTATATGAGCAAAGTCGAAGGATCCCCAAGCGTTGAAATTGATAAATGCAAGAGCCAAACTGATGCGCACAGCTAATGATCACGTCCAGGGCCAGCCTGCTTCTGCCTCTCCCACGCTAGCAAGGTCCACTTTGTTATGTACTCGAACTTCAGGAGCTAATCCGTCGTCAGTCAATCCGCAGGTTTAAACGCTATCATCGCTCTAAGCATCTCCTCTAACGCACGTAGCTCGCTACCGACAACGTCCCATGCCCTAGAGGCGCTAATGCAGGGGCCGAAACACGGGAGTACTGATCCGGCTGAAATCAGCGACCCATGACCCGTCTGCCTCAAAGAACTCAGACCGTTTCGCCCAAGAGTCCCACTATCTCGTCAGCGGTTAGCCTAGCGTGTTAATCATCTCCCTAATAATATCATCTCGGTCCCACGCAAATGTTTCGATGAGTGGACGCTCGCCCAATACCTTATATAAGTTGACGCCCAGCGTCCATATGTCGGCTGCGGCTGGTCGAGTGATGGGCTCATAAAAAAGGTCCTCAGGTGGAGCGTAAAGGGCGGGCGTGTGGAGAGTCAGTGACGGCGTCTGCGATACGACAAACAACGTTCTGTAGCCGGAGATGATGACTTCTAGATCATCTAGCTCGTTGGCAGGCATGCTTAAGGTCATAGGATAGATGCCATGTGGCGGTGCGTGCGGTCCACCTGGCTTTCCATCCACTCGCCGGATGGGAACCTTAAAGGGTTCGCTGAATCGCTTGTAGAGCTCAACCGTGCTGAGGCCATAGAAGGCTGGTGTGCGTAAGAGAAAGTTCCGCAAATGGAGATCTAGCTGTCATCAGCACATCATACAACAACATGTTGCATTTCCATACCTCCGTGGCATATGCCGCTTGCATGCAAATACGACAATCCCAAGAGGAGCTGCGCGGCAGTAGACCTTGCAGCGTCTGGTGGAAACATGAAGTCTGCACTGTCCTCCTTAGACTTGGAAATGCTGCAGCCAGCGGGCTCTCTAACTAAGCACCGATGATGTCCATTAGGGCCGTCAAACGAGAATTAATTAAGGAGCGGCGGAATGAATCGCTTCCCAGCATAGGTTGGGTCGCCCTTTATCAGGTGCTGAAGAATATCCGCCTCACGACTTTCTCGCGAAGCTCTCGCATCTAGGATCTTAAGCGAGACGTAGCGCTGGCGTTGCTAATCCTAGGCGAGCCAGATGGTTGAATATCCACCAAATCCGAGCTTGTGCACGACCACGTAGCGACCATTGCAAAAGGTATCGTTGAGGAGAGTCGGGTGGTATCCATTAGGCGCGTAATTCTCGAAGTATTCAATATCCTCCTCAGGGTGGTATGTATCTTCTATTAGCGGGAGTAACGAGTCATCTATAAAATGAAGGGATCAAAACCGGGAGGGTCTGCGGGTCTTGGACGCGAATTGAACTGGACACGGGAGGAAATCTAGAGTTTGTTAGTAAAGTGTCGCAAGCTGGGAGAAGAATCGAGGGAGTTCCCCGCCGGGGCTCAAGCTCATGTTCCTGGGGAAGCCCATGCGAACGTCAGTAGATAAAGAGGGTTTTACTAAATTAGAGGCTAGTAGGTTATTGATTATGTAACAACGTAAGCAAGCGAAGTGAGTTAGTATTGCTAAGGAATTTTTTTGTCTAAGGCTGAATAAGTCATTACCGTGGCCGTGCGCGCAGCGACCCACGTCGCGCAACGATCCACGAACAACATGCTCACCACTTCAAAGATGAGGTTATTAAGCCACCCACAATAGCTATTATCACGAGATCTTTTAGTGGAGTAATAAAGTAACGCTTGCGATCAATTTGTACTATTTATATTTGCGCGGAAGGTTGATAGTACGGCCACGAGAGTTGACTTTAGGTGGAGCAGCTGGTGTAGCTTCTGGGGACGCCGCGACAGCTGCAGAGCCGCCACTGCGTCTCTGGCGCTTATGCTTTGATGGAGGAGGACCTGAAGTTTTGCGCTTACCCTTTTGGGCAGTTTGAGATGCTCTCTTGGTGTTTTGGGCTTCGATTCGAGCAGCGCGCGCGGCCTCTTTCTCAGCCTTCTCCCTCTCCCTCACCACCTTGGCTGCCTCTCTCGCCACACGTCTCTCCTGAGCCTGCTGCTCTCTATAGAGCTTGGCGGCAGCAGCGAGCTCCTTCCTGTTAGCCTTTGCAAGCTGCTCCTCATGCTCCTCTCTCTGCTTTACTGTCTCTCGTGCTCGTGCCTCTCTGATCTTGCGCGGAGACCAGAAGACAGCTCCTCCATGATACTCCTCTCGCTGCTGCAAGTCAAGAGGTTTGCCACGCTTCTTATGCTTCTCCTTAGCAGTAAGCGCCTCTCTTAGCCCGTCATTCTCATGGTATAGTAGCTCGTTTTGGACCTGGAGTTGGTGGAGAGAGAGACTCAGCTGCTTTAACTCCTTTGCGCCTTTATCCTTTACGGCAGAGCGTATGAGACGGTCCATCTGACGCCAGTCGCTCTCCTTGAGAGCTGAAGGACCTGCTTTATCTTCATCCTGCTCCTTAGACTCCTCCTGGGTGAAGCGTTTAAGTATAACCTCTGGGTCCATAGGCCATATACTAGTAGCTTCAAACGACTTAAGGATAGTCTCTGTCTTAAAGGAGGACTCCCACGCTCTCCAGAACAGTGGGAAGAAGTCTCCCTTCTTGACTGGTACTAGCCCTTGGCTCCTTTGGAGGTGGGTGGAGAGCTCCTTAGAGTAGGCGGTGGAGAGAGGTTTAAACAGGACTACGTCGAGAGGTTGAAGCGTATGGGTGGAGTGAGGGGGAAACACAGCTAGGAGTATACAATGGGAGTCGCAGTAGTCGATAAAATCTTGCGTTAAGTGGCTCCCATGGCCGTCAAGGATGAGGAGTCGCCATGCTCGTCGCGCTTTCTGCTTTATGCAGCGATCAAAGACCTATTCAAGCCATGCTAACCCAACGTCGTTGTTACTCCAACCTGAGGGAGATGAAGCCACAAAGACCTCATGTTTCCCGGCTTTAATATCGGCCACCCAGCTTGATTGCAGTGTCCCCGATGAAGCCGCATAGATAAGACCCGGCGGCAGAGCCTCCCCATCAGCGCAGACAGCTGCTAAGAGGGTGATCCATTCACGAGAGCCATCTTGGAGTGCCGCCTGCACCTCTTTTCGCTCCCACATCTGACGACTGAACACTCGTTTTGAGCGTCCTGTTATACCTATTATAAAGCCCTTCTCGTCCATATTATAGGTGTGGCGCGGCTGTATGTCGTACTGCTTTATCTTCTGATGTAGCAAGTCAAAGTATAGCTTATACTTAATGTTTGAATCAGCGTTGTGGCGGAGAGAGTCAATTCCAGATGTCCATTTAGAGATGAGATGGTGGCCATGTCGGTCAAGAAAGCGGGTAACCCAAGCGTCGCTCACGGGCTCTGTGGCTATCGAGGATGCGAAATTTTGTATCATCTCTCTTGTAGGAGGCAGCCCTCTCTTTGTAAGGTCTTTAATATAGCTCACAAGCTCTAACTCTTGCTGTGGGTTGAGTTTGTGTTGATCGGTATCCTTAGCTTCCCGTGGGCGCTGACGACCTTGGTGTCTTCGGGACAGCGTACTGTGCGGCACATTGAACTGACGAGCAATTGCCCTATATGAGAAGTGTTCTCCTGGTTCCAGCGATTCGATTGCTGCAAGCGCGTCATCAATTGGTGCCATAGTGGTAGAGTTACGACGCGTTGAAGTTTAGGATTTGTCTGGTGTTTTGGTGTTCGTGGATCGTTGCGCGACGTGGGTCGCTGCGCGCACGGGCACGGTATTGCTAAGCATCCGTTTCAGGACATACCCAACAGGTATTAGCCTTCGCATCTCTAGCCTTCCACCCGACAATAACACAACGATACCTTCTTCCCCCGCAACTGCCATCTCCTCTAAGCATTACCACTACGTTGACCAATGCCTTGTCCACACTTCATGAGTCAAGATCGGCAGACTATTATCACACGTGATCATAAGGCCGGCACCATCACTAAGGCCATTAAGCCATTCACGCTGCTGGACTATCAGGGGGTGGACATGGCTAAAAGATAGCCGCGAGAGCGCATGTACAACGAAGCTGCTACGCTCTAGTTTATTAAAGACAAGACAACTATCCTGGTTCCGGCGGTTATCAATGTTGGCGAAGGGCCAAATGGCTTCTTCGTGACAACCGAGCTCATCAACGGCGTCCCACTCGCTAAAATCGGAAACAAGTGCAAGGTGCCGTGGCTGCCTGTTTATCAGCCAATCCAGTGCCCGGCCTGTAAGACGGTAGCGACCGCGAATGCGAAGACTTTCGTAGAGGAGATAGTCATTCCCCAGCTTAGAGAGCTAAAGTCAAATACGACTAGGTTCAACGGAGTTGTTATCCCGCCGCCTTGGGTGGCCGAGATTGACAGAAGGGGCCTCTAGAGCACGAAGACATTAGCTACACCAGAGTTTGTGTTCTGTCATGGCGACCTAGGGCCTTTTAATATTATGGTTGACCCGCTCACCTTGAAGGTGAAGGCCGTGTTTAACCTAGAGAATAGAGGATTTTACCCTGGGGTCTTTCTTAAGTAATGGGCTGTTGACACGAAAGGATATTTCAACATATATAAAACTATGTACGAAAAGCCGACTGAACTTGCGAAACTCGTCAAGGCTCTTGAGCCGTAGAGAATGGGCCTGAGGTGAGGCAGTGCATTTAGAACCCGGCCCAGAGCAGTTGGCTATATTTCCCCGCAATTCATCATTCATAGAATATGTGACACAGACCATTAAGTGAAGACTGAATGCATAATTTGTTGAAAGAGCACACCGCCCTCCAATCATACCATACACAGGTGAGTGACATGAGGGTGAAACCGCAACATTACTGCTCTCCTTCCCGTCTCTAAATCCGCCGACATCGTGAACTCTTAACAACGTTAAAATATGCAGTGCGACCGATGTCCGTCGAGAGCAGAGGACTCACTTGACAGTAGGACAGCGAACCGCGCCAGAAAGGTACCATGGTACCGAGTGTGCAATTACTAGAAGGCATTACCGCAACCGTTGCACTTGTATTGCGAGGCGCTTTCCTTGGTCAAGCCGCAGCTGGCACACTTCGTCTTGTGGCATTTACAGATAGACAGGGTGCAGGTGTCCTGTCAAGGTTTTCCGCAGGTGCAGTTGTACTGTGAGGTGTTGGTGATCACCGCGTCACAATGCTTGCAGCGAGCCATGGCTAAGACTTGAGATAACGGCTAACAAAGGAGCCAAACATCTCGCCACTCTCCAGGAGACTACCAACGCATGCTGGATCAATTCCATACATTTCATCAATCCTCCTGGTTCTGGTCCTGGTCCTCGTTTCGGACCTCAACCGCAGCCAGACTTTGGACTTTGATTCGATAGAGATGCTTTTAATCTTGAACAGCTACAAAAGCTTCAACCTTTTCCCGGTGACCTCTTTGCTGATTCCTCCTTTGCAGCCACTTATTAGAAGTATTTTCCATTTCTCACCAGCGAGGTGAAGCGCGGAGACGGCGGATTTGATGTAACTGGTTGACAAAATGCTTACGCTCAGAAAAGTAAATGGTAACTAAATATAGAGAGTTAATAAACACATTTCCATTCCTAGGACAATTTTCGTATCCTAAGCATGCCTGTTCGTGGTCTAGAGCCCAAACCGTCTAGCTTTTTAAGGCCTGTTACTTTCACCATCACAGATATGCTGTGAAGGTGGTAACTAACCTAGGGCTCCTTAGAAGACTCGGACGACACACTTTATGTATAATGAGAATCCGGCACCTATCCCTCCAAGACCATGTTCTCGGTGCGAGCTCCCTCGTTGTCCGCACGATTGTCAAAGGTCTGTGCCATCGTTGGATAGTACTCCAAAGACCATGCCCCCGGTGTGAACTTCCTGCTCCAAATGCTCGTTCATTAAACCACCTTCAGGGTCGCCAAGCCGCCGTTGTCCTGGCCATTGATCTCCATATTCTCCTAGTGGGACACAGGCTCCGTGCCGATATCCTCCGTCTTATTGCCCTCCATCGTGTTCTCTTCTATCTCAGACACTTCCTCGGTAGACGCTCAGGAACTCACTTCTAAAGAGGTTGAAGAAGCGTTCTCCAACTCTCCATCCTCGGACTCGTCTTCATTCTTTACATATGCTTCTACCGCTCCTCTAATCTTTTCAAATAACTTCAATTCCCGTTTTCCGAGCGCCTTTTTGCATTCATTGCTCTGAAGCTAGATCGAGATATGTTTCAGAGTCAATGCTCAGCTAAGTGTGAGCGAGAGGTCTTCATGCACGCCTCAGAGTTGGCGGACGCTGTCTTGAAGCCTCTTGAGCTTGGTTTCCTGTTGAACGATACGGTTCCTCTTCTCTTCAAGTTCTTTCTTTTAGGCGACGTTCCTATCTTCGTCCTCTTTCTGTACCCGAGCGTTCTTTGATCCCACGGTAGCGGTCGGCTTTTGAGTCTTGGTGGGCTTTTGGGCCTTGGTGGGTGGCTCGCTCTCCTGTTCTCCTGGCGCTTTTCTCTTTTTCTCTCGCTTTGCGCGTGCCTGCTCTTCCATCTGCTCTTTTTCTTGAGCCTCCAGCTCGGCGTGTATACCCATCAGTTCCTAGACATTAGTCTTCCCCCCCCCCATCAGTACCTCTGGCCAGACAGTCTGTCGCAGTATTAGCATCTACACGTCAAATGGACGTGCTGATCTCGGTACCTCGTGTTGCGTACGTCCCTGAGTCGGGGAAGGTTTAGCCTTGGCCTGCCGGTCTCCGTGGGCTTCATGATAGAAGCATTGCTTCCCTGAGTCGGGCGAGGTTTGGAGCTGCCGGCTCCGTAGCATGAACAGTGTCTTCTTGACTCGTGCGAACTTTAGGCTTGGAGCTACCGGGCTCCGTGGCAGTCCTGATGGTGTTTGCTTTTTTCGCAGGATCAAAACCAGGAGGAGCGGGGCGTTTTTGATAAGACGGAACTATAGATCACGGAGCTATAGACCACGGAGCTATAGACCACGGAGCTATAGACCACGGAGCTATAGACCATTGAGCTATAGGACTGGACATATCATCGTATAATCCGAGCATGGAATCACTGTATGCGTTTTTAAGAGTGCGATGAATAAGACTCATTAAGATCGCTCTGAAGGCCTTGGACCTGGTATGAATAGAACTGAGGGAGTGAGCCAGTGCTGGACAAGAGTGCAACCATGAAGAAGAGGGCACCCATGAATCTCAAAGAAGTATAAATGCCATATTGATCTAAATTTAAAGATTAATATTTATGTTCTAGGCTAAGGAGAGGACAAGGGGAAAAAAAAACACGAAACATGTTCATTGAGGTGTCATCACGGAGGTAGCACCACGAAGGCTTCGTTATGGAGGCGGTACTACAGAGGCGGCATCATGGAGGCGGCATCGGGGAGGCGGCATCATGGAGGCTCTGTCACGGAGGCTCTATCACGAAGGCGATACCACGGAGACGCCACCATTAAGGCGTTCTTCAAGCTCGGTCTCTCGGCTGCATAAAAGTTCCTGGTTTGATGATCCTCTTCATCACTTGGTGGTTTGTTTACGGAGACCATCACTACGCCCTCCATCTCAATCAACTCTCATGAATAGACTTTTCTTCATTATCCACACCGAAGCGTCTCACTTTCGCCGTTCCAAAAGCACCTAATGGAAACTAAGAACCCAACATATTCACAACACGTACCATCGTTGCGCAGTGTCCGCTGTTAACTTATAATGTGCCCCGCCTTTATTACTCACCTCTCTAAAATATCTCATCTAATCTAATATTTTAACTCACTATTTTTATACCAATTATACCTGTATCTCACTCGCTTCAGGGCCACCTCAGCTGCCGAAATAATAACTACCCTTCTCCAACCAACTCTCCTTTCCTCTCCTCCACCAACAACAACAACGCAAAAATGAAGGTACGTTCAAATCAATCTCAAAGTACAATACTAATGTCTTAACAGGATGGGCTCACAGAGGATGGCAGTGTCTATACTACGGACTCCAGTACCACGAAGATCGATACCACGAAGATCGATACCATGGAGACCAGGACCACCGACCCCAGTATCACCAATGCCGGTACCGTCCGCCAAAAGGATCTGGCAATCTTCGTTTTCTACGAGCCGACCAAACGAATGCGCTTCATCAAGACATTCGATGGAGACGATGTGTGGATTCAATTTGGAAACGTTCAAGTAAAAGATGCCCTGATGACTCCCAAGCCCCGATACTCCATCCACAAGGAGGAGAAGACGCTGGATCATACGGTGGCAGGGAAACGACTGGACTTCGACACCATCTGGGACGGTGGAGGAGAGCAGCTCCATATGGGAAGAGTGCAGGTAGCATGGAGGAGTCATGGCTGGAATGCGATGGGATATTGGGCGAACGAACTGGAGAAAGTGGGCAAAAAGAGACAGAGGACGGCCCAAGACCCACAAAGCGCGAATAGCGAGTCCACGGACGATTCCAAACCGAAGCGAAACAAGAGGAATCACTCTGCCCAACCCTCCAAAGTCCCCAGTGGCACGTCGACGAAGGCACTAGGATCCAAAGCGAAGAAGAACCCTCCTTCTCATCCCTCGAAACGCCCCAGTGGCACGTCTCGGAGACACTGGCCTCAAACGCAACCCAGGCAAGAGACCATGAAGCTATTGCATCGACTCAGCCTCAGACCCAAATCCAAAAAATAAAAGCAAGCATCGAAGCATGCAAGCAAAAGGCAATGGTATTCGACCGAGGCCCAACCCACGCGCGAAGATGAAGACACGACAAGAGCCCGTGTTGAACGGCTCCGCGCAGAGTTCGACATCACTGAGGACAGAACACTGGCAGCTGCATTTCTTTTGCAACTTCATAACTCGCTCCTGGGAGAGGGCTCCCAGGAGCTCTACACTCCGGCATATCACATACGAAGAGCAAGCGTACCAAGATCAGATACGGTCGCAATGGTCACCGGGTACACCGCTCGAAGTTGAGTATCTGGAGATTATGAAGTACACCACGGTGGCCCGGCTTGCACTAGTTCACACAGCTTGTGTAAGGGCAAATTACGGCGCACAAGCCGATGGAAAGGACGTCGAAGCGCGTGAGAAGAAACCTCTGACTGAAATGAGAAGGCGGTTCAAACAGCTTGTTATCAAGGAAGGCTGGCGGAGGAGCTCTCGTCTCGCAAAGCTCGCTGAGATATTGAAGCGACGAATCAAAAACCCTGGGAGCAAGGTGATCATCTTCTCGGAGTTTCTTTGTGCACTGGATGCCGCAGAGGTGATGATAGAGGATGTTTTGGGCCACGATTTGATTGTTCGGTATGATGGCACCATGAACGAAAAGCATCGCAAGGCTATGCGTACGACATTCGAAGAAGACGCCAGCAAACGAATATTCCTAGTCACTATTAAAAGCAGTGGCGAAGGTCTATCCATGACGGCGGCGGACACCGTGATCCACTTGTCGCGGACTTGGAGTCCGGCAGTACGAGAGCAGGGCAACTGCAGAGCGATTAGGGACGGCCAAACTAGGGATGTGCTTGTGCTGGACTTTCACTCCCACCATAGCATTGAGAGGAAGGTTAAAGCTACTCAAGTAAGGAAACTGAACAAGTCGAATCGCCTTCTACACCCAAGCACGGAGCTGAGGGACGCGATGGATAAAGTCAAAGCTTGGAAGCTGGGGGATTTTGGGGAAAAGGCAAGTTCTTCTATGCGTATGCTACGTCTCGCTAACCGATGGCCAGCTGTCAAAAGCCAAACGCATTGTGGACGCGGGTGAAAAGATACAAAACACGAAGGCTCAAAAGGCTTTGGAAGCCTTCCACGCACGCCATAAGCCAAAGAAATCCGCCAAGGAGCCCTCGTCTACGGTCGACACCAACAAAAATTTGACAAATGGCCAAGTAGCCTACGTCGGTGATGTCCCACACGAAGATATCGCTGATCGCGACTATGTTCCGGTAAATGGCGCAGATCGAGAAGAGCCGACGAAGAATCTTCCGAAGACCAGGCCCTGCAATTGGAAGAGTTAGAAGAATGGTTCACAGATGAAAAAGAGCATTTAGATGCGCACTATAAGCCAAAGAAGTCCGTCAAGAAGCCTTCGTCTACCGTCGAAACTAACAAAAAGTTGAGCGTCTTCGCCTTCGCAGCTGCTATTCTCACTACTGCGACTTTGCGTGCTCTCTTTCTAGGTTTCCAGACCCTATTTGCAGCCTTTGTAGCTCGTTCATCTGCTTCGGTTTCCATTGTTTACTCCTTTTAAATGGCAAAGTGGCCTAGATTTGGGCCGCTTCTATTTTCAAGCCAATAAACGACCTTAGCTACAACGAGACTATCTGCTACAGTCGTCAGCCTGGATCTAGGCCGAATGGTTGAGTTAGTTCAAGAATAGAAGGGATTGGCCACTTGGGAATATTTAATCTCTCTATTCGTACAACCGCCATTCTAATCATGTCTCGCGTAGATCAATATTACTACTCATGCCTTATCGCCTTACGAGTGCGGGAAAATGTTTGAACGAGATGAAGGAGTTAAAGACCCAACTACTTTTTTCTAACCAGTATGAAGCCTAGTCAACAGATTTCCACCCTTGCGAAGGCAGAAGAAAAGACCCGAGATTTCATAGCGAGTAACTTCCCGCAGCCCTCTGGCAGAGAGATTAGCCGTCACGTTGCAGCTTTCCAAACAACAAAGGTAGTACCAACCCTAGAGCACAATTCCAGAATTCACCCTGAATCCACTCACCACAGTGTAAACCTGTATAAGGCTGTGTACTTTTCCCTCTTTCTCGGATATCTGCGTCTCTTCGCCTCATTTCTCCTTCACGCTGTCTCTTTATTATGCCTCTCCACTCTTGCTGAACATGGCAGAATTGGAAAAGCGAATGCAATCGCTGCGAGGCTCAGGGAAGATAACATTGACGCCGGGATGTATGAGCCCCTAACACAGAATGACTGGAGGGAAAAGGGTCTCATGCGGGTAGGTATTTAGAGATAAGCCCATCCAATTTATTCGCAGCGTTGCTAGCTGTAGCTCCGCGACTCGTCAAAGTCCGCCTGTTCCGAGGACAGGCTCTGCTCTTCGAAGTGTTGAGAGACTGTCAAGAGCGGAACGGATTCGCTCGATATGGTATTGGGAGAAAAACCTCATAGCGCCTTCACAGTATACCACAGCAAGACAAGAATCTCCTCTGCTGTCGCCAGCGCCGTCGGATCCTGGAACGCAAAGTCAAACGCCTGATTCAACTTTATCGCGCCATCCTCCGCCGACCCCCTCAGCAGCCCGGTGCCGTCTCCCGGATCAACCACAGTCACTTCCGCCCCATCCACCAGCAGAACCACCCCAGAGCTGCCTTGCTCTTGCGAAAAGTCGCCCTTCACAAAGAACGTCACTCCCTTTATGCTTGCCGCGTGCCCTTTCGAAGTCGCAAAGTAAGGCAGATGCACGTCTCCAAACGTCAGCGACGTCTTCCCGTCCACCTTCAGCGTGTGCCACTCTCCCCTCATCTGCTGCCGCATCCTGTATCCGATTCTCAGGCCCTGCTTTCCTATGGTGTCCTGTACCTCGGCCAGGAGGCCAAGCTGCGCCGTCTCCACGGCCTGGCGCAGCCGACTGCCTCCGTCGCGCGCCGTGTAGCTCACGTGCAAGATGACATCGCTAATTGACGAGTAGTCGAACTGTTGGAGCTTCGGCAGCTCGAGGACAAACACGCCCACCGCACCGCAGCCTTCAAAGGGGAGATAGCGATCGTCGCGCAGTGACAACGAGAGCATGCCGCTGTCCAGCGTCCCCGTTGATGTCACCACCGACGTCGTGCTCACGCCAACGTTGTACACGAACCGAGGGTCTGCGCCGCCGGCCTGCTCCCTGTACCGCTGCAGGGCCGTTGTCCCCTGCGTGGACGGCAGCGCTGTCGTCGCGCGGTACCGGTTGGAGGCCAACGTCAGGCGTGCAGCCACCGAGGTCAATGGCCCAACGTTGCAGTTGACTGAGAGCGACAGAGTCTTGATGCGGCGCAAGTAGTGGCCCGGGCAGTCGAGGTCGTACAGCGCCTCAGGGACGGCAAACATTGCAGAGCCAGTGGTGCGGAAGGACAGCAGGGCCTGCGCGTCGAGCTGCGCGAGAGAAATGTTCTTGGTCAGCTCGAGCTCGCGAACGTTTCGGTCCATGTAGGCCGCCTCAAGGCGGCGAATGTCGAACATGAGGTGCTCGCCAGAAGTGAGCCCTGAGTGAAGGCTATCCCAGTACCCGTAATTGATGAAGGACGCTTGGCTCGAGTAGTCTGCGAGTTCATGGCCGAAGCAGCGTTCGGCCTTCTTGGCAAGGTTGAAGGCGAGACTGTAAGTTTGGAAGAATATCTCGGTGATCCGTTGCACGTTCCATGCATACAGTTCCTGATTGGTGTATTTGTTTCGCATATAAGCGTTGGCCGTCGTGGCAGCATCGACGCTCTTGTCGTGCGCAGCTAGGTCGGCCTCGAGCATTGTCTGATGCGTCACCGCTGCCACTCTCTGTGCGTCGAGCTGTAGGCCATCGCTGTCTGCCAGAGATTTTTGAAAGACCCAGTCGTCAAACCGTCGCGAGTAAGTGCTCATAAGCTGCAGCCATGCTGCGGTAGCCATGGTGGCGGACTTCTGGCTCTGCATTACTGCTGCAGAGGAACCTTCAGCCGCGGCCATGTTTGATCCTCCCCACGAAGCGCTGATAGAAGGGCTGCCACCCCAGCCACTGACGCCAATGGAGAGAGTTGGCACGTAATTCCAAGTAGTGGCGGTCTTATAGGCGCCTTGAATTTGGCTTTCCATGGCCGCAGCGTTGCCGTTGGTAGTCATCGCTGATAATTCCAAGATATCCATGAATGTCTTCATCAAGGTGTTGTAGTGATCTGACCGCAACTTCGCGGTAGATTTGGCTGCATCGATCGCTGCGATGTTGTTCTTAGTTTCGGTTATGGCGGTGTCTTTGACCACGCGCACTTGGCCAAGGACTTGAAGCTCGAGATCGCCTCGGAGGCGCGCGAGGCCTTCCGAGTCTCGAGATTGCAGCATGCTGAGGAGGGAGTTACCTAGCCGGATAACGTCATTGGTCAAGGCAACAGCGCGGTCGACCATGACGGCGAACCGGTAGTGCGGTAGTGGGGACGAGAAGCCTTGAAGAATATTGCCAAGCGTTGCTCCTGATGCGAGGGCCTTGATGATGGCCGCGGGATCGATAGGTGGTGCTGTCAGGGCCAGCGAGATGAAAGTCCCGTTGATGTCCTGACTGTGGCGGATTTTGAAGAGGCGATCCTCAACTAGATCCCAATACTCGAGCATTGCTTCGTTGGTGGGAATATCGAAATAGAGCAGCTGTAGAGGAGCAGCAGGGAGCTCGTTGCCATGATGAGGCAGCACGGTAAGGTCTGGAATCAGGTTCTCGAGATCAAGTAGGGCGTTTCCAAGCTCGTCAACAATGAGGCCCAGCTCGTTGTAGGTTCTTGGTGGAGTCTCTGTTATCTTGGGCACCTGCTGAGGTCGCGGCCCGAGAATTTTTGCCGCCGTCATGTAGAGCTGCGTGGCCTGTGTGATAGTCTCTCTTGTCAGCTGCCGGAAAAGATTGTCTCCCCAATCAAGGTGAAGTTTAATGTACTTGAGCACGACGGCTATCTGGAAGGTGACAGGGCGGGCCTTTGCGACGGCAAATGGGCTGAAGGGATGCGAACGCCATGTCTGGACCCACAACTGTAGTCTGTCTTCAAGTTCCATACCATCGGGATGCTCGGAAACACCAGTAAGCATCTCTTGCAAAAGTTGCTCGGTATACTCATTGACAGAGGTTTGGTAGAACGGTTTGGTGATCCAGTATTTCTTTTGGGGTGCCGTTGCTCGGCCCGGACCCGAGTCTGGGTCTTCCATATCATCTCCCTGAGGGTTGAAGATGTAGTGGTACCAATCCCGAGCGGCCTGGAACTGTTGATCATTGGCAAGACGATTGGCAATCCAATATGGAAGGTGGAAGAACAACTCCCAGTTGTAGTTTGAGTATGGTCCGCTCGGACTAAAGTCTAGCTCATCGCGAGGTAGTTTGCCTTGCACCACGGATGTTGGCGTGTACGATGACTTGAAGTCGAACTTTCCCAGAGTCAGCTGCGTTTTCCTAGACATCATTCCTTTGACGCCGTCTTGAAAGAGTGTTGAGCGGATCGAGCAGATGAGAGGATGGAAAAAGTTGGCAACAGTCGCGACCTGAGGGCTTCGCGTCTTAGTTTCGGCGTCATAGTAGACGGCCAACCACTCTTGCTTCAAAGAGAGATATTCAGAATCTGCATTCACAGTGTTCCGCAGTGCTTTCAAGGTCGCAAACTTTCCCTTAATGAAGGCGTCAGCGTATCTTTTGGCAAGATCTAAGGCGCGATTGAAGAACTGGTAGATATCAACTGCCGTTCTGATGTTCGAATCGTCCTTGTTGTGCGATTTGTATCCGGGCGAGACCAGATAGTTTCTTGTGGAGCTGTCCGTGTAGAAGTAGGGCAAAAATTCGCCGAATGGTACAGCTAGCATTGCACTTGACGTGTAGGAAAGGGCAACAGACTGCCGTTGTGAGAGAGCATACAGCTGAAGCGCGATGATCGTCTTGTCGATACTCGTAAGAGTCAGCGGTTGGGTGACCGCAAATCTTCCTTTCGTTTTGGAGAATATCTTGGCGAATTGCGACCCGTCAATGAATTGATTGATGGCCAACGCCGAAGCGGAGTTGTTGGTCAGCGTCCGACGCTTGTTGTATCTTTCAGCCAGGAGCTCCGAGTTCTGGACGGCCGGATATATACGAATTGGAAGGAGAGTAGCTTTTTTATCGGAAGGATTGCCGCTGAACGGCTCAGGCAAAGCCTTGCAGCCAGTAATATTGAAGACGGCGAAAATGGTACTATTGTTCTGAGCCCTACTGTTCTGAGTCCTCTCGCTCACAGCTGTCTGCGACAAAATGAGCATGTCGCCTGGACCTTCCCCAATATTACAGTACCAGGCTGTCAACTGGTCTTGCAGGTCATCCGGAAAGACATTTGCTGGAAGATAGCCCCGAGGAGGCAAATAAACAGCGCCGTCGGAGACGCGCTTCTCGGACCACTTCATGGTGGACGGATTGCGCTCACTGATGGCGAACTGAATCCTTAGACGCTGATTGGGAGGGTCGCTGGCCACCGCCTCGGCATCTGATCCGTTGATGCTGTCGTACGTCGGTACGGGCGGAGGCGTGTTGGCTTGCTGCGGATCTTGCTCGGTCGTGAAGAGCGGCCATGCCATTGTGAGCCTATTGTTTCTGAAAAAGGCACATAGGTGGTTTCCGGTGAACGTGACACCATCCACCTTCTGCCATGGCGACCAGATCGCATCAAACTGAACCGTCCGGTAATACAAGTCAGCAGGGTTTCCTCCCTTCGTCCTTGCAAAGACGTGCTGCGTGCTTCTGCTCTCGTCGTAGAATGAGGTCAGCACGTCAAGATTTGCAATGTGGTCCAACCCGACAAGGTACGTGGCTGTGGCCCGTTCGATGTTGTCATCGTTCAGTGCCCCTTGCTGCAGCGAGGATTCGAATTCTTTGAAAAGCTCCGACTTGTCATCGCGAACATCGGGATCAAGAAATAGCTCCGTCCAAATAAAAACCTTTTTATTTGCCTCCCAGAGCCGATATTGTGACATCTCTAACCAGTGCTCCCAACCAGTGTCTCCGGCGTCCACCCGTGACGGTTCAAGGCCCATCAGAAGTCGCTGGGTGAAGAGTTGCACGGATTGATGTGCCTGGATGATGCGAGATGTGAGAGTCTCCGATCCCATCTGCACGTCAAGCAGCAGGCGTTCTGATAACTCAATCGCAGACGAGATGCTTGGTTTATTGTCTGCAATCACAAAAGCCAGGAGCGCATCTCGCTTCTCAATCCTTAAAGGGTCTTGGATGGCCTTGAGAGCTCCCAGCCAGTCAGATGCGTGGTATAGATTCTTCAAAGCTTCACGAAGCTTGAGGACGACCTCTGTGTCAAAGTTGTCCGTTGTGATGGTTTTGAAAAGGTCGTCCGTGCCCATGTTGGCCTTGCGAAGCATCTGCTCAGCTTCGGAAAGCTTTACGACATTAGAGAAACGGGTGAAACTGGACAACACGAAGTCAAACTGCGTGCACAATGCCTGTACATCCGCTAGTGGAATGCTAGTGAGATTCGCAAAGTAGCCCTGAACGTCGGTCAATGTCGAAGATGCCGATATGCTGAGATCAAACATTCCCTTGAGAGTGAACGGATTGGAAAGATCTTGCTGGTTCTTCACGGCAGGGTATTTCGACTTTGCAATTGCATCAAGAACCGTAGAAAATTCAATCCAGTCGGCAAGAGAGATCGACCCGACGCCGTCAAACGGGGGGTTGTCAAGTTGTGGCCATCCCAAGGGAGCTGCCTGAGCTAGAAGCCACTTCAGATCCTGAACTTTCAGGTTGAATCGTGACATGACCATTAACATCCTACCCAATTTTCTTACGGCGATGTATTGGGCAGCGAAATGAGCCTGGTCAATTGGACCGTCGGCAAGTGATGCATCCAGGAGAGGCTGAAGGGCGGCTACTTGCTCCACAAGCAGCGTCGCAATATCTGAAGCTATTGGGAGGGAGCCACTAAGAACCTCTACCAAGTCGAGACTCCTCTGCACAAGACTGAAGTAGGAACTCAGATCGTCATCAATGATTTTGACAAGCTTCTTCTTCGCAGTCTCATCAGTTGGGCTCGTCGACAGCGCAGCAGCAGCAGCCTCGATATCCGACGTATCTCCAAGCGTCTTTCCTAGGCTGGATCGAATCAGAGTTTGGCCATCCGATTGACTAAGATTGCCGTTCATCAGGAGCGCGAATTGCGCAAGAGTGTCGCGTGTGATTCCGGGGATCTGAGCTAACAGATCTAATGCTTTGACTTGACTCTCGGCAGATGACATATCCTCGTCGAAGGGAGAGATGTACTTGAGAACTGTGACCGCATACTTTGCCTGGATGCTTGCCAGGATTGATGTCGCCGTCCCCTCCCCAAGATCCAGCAGCACTGCAGTTGAGGGGGTGTGCTGAAGAATGTAAAGCAGGTCGGCGGTGGTGTACCCGGCACTCCGTGCAAATGCGACGTTATCAATGAATTTTGGCAAGTTCTCTACTTGCTCTAGAGGATCGAAGCCGCTGAAATCTTGCAAGGTTAGTAGATCTTGGATTCCCAGGCCCAGACGGCGGGCAAGAGACGCCTTAGCATAGACAGCTGAGACATTAGAATAGGTAAAGTTGACGTCGGCGAGCCTGTTGATCAAAGTGCGGACATCGTCGACAGATATCCGAAGGCATCTGGCTAGATAGGTAATTTGCCGTTCGAGCATCATGGATGGAGTATTTCCTGGTAGCCTCGTCTTTGCGATGCTACCAAGCTGAAACGACGGTTCAACAGGCCCGTTCGCAGGCTCATTTAAAAACACCGTGGTGTACGTGGTCATGGCTGAATCCGAAGATACTACGGGCAGATCATCAAACATGTTGAGAATGTCGTTCACAGTAGTCGGCATCTCTGATGAAAGGGCCTCGGCAATCGAAGAGATTGATGTTATCCTCGAAATGGCAACGGGGGTTAGATCAGAATCTCCTATCTTGGTCGAAGCGATGGCTCGATCCAAGTTGGCCATAGACCACGATAGATCGACTGCTGTCAATGCCCTCCATAGTCGTAGGAAACGATGAATTCGGTCCAGAGCCACGACGTCCAACTGTATGAGGTCCTTGTCAAGAAGAGAGCCTGTCGAGTCCTTGTGCTTGATGTAGATCCTGCCGGTAGGCATCAATGGGTCCGATGGATTCGGCGACGGGGCTGGAGGGTTCAGCCATGCTACCGAAGCAATAAGATTCTGCAGGTCCGTGTACTGTATCTGAGCAGAGTCCAGAAACCTTTGGACCACGGTGAGATTTGCTACAGGATCGCTTGTGCGAGTGTTCCAATATTTGTCCTGTCCGCTTACATCGGCTTTGGTGATGAGATCGCCATCTTTACTGTTTAGACCGAGTCTCTCAAGCGCGGCTGCAAAGTCTGTGGGGCCGCCTGAAGATAGGAACGTCGTGAGGAGATTGACGCGAGGCACACCAAGCTGCCGCAAATATGCCCGACCTTCTTGGAGATTCAGATTGAATGGTAAGCTTGGCAGGTACACGCTTGTCGCAAGGCGGTTGTAGGCCACGGCATTGACGTATGCTGGGCTGGCTGCAAGGGATTCGGAATCAAGGTAGGTCTGACGCAAGATGAAAACGTTCCAGACCTGAGCGCCGCTGGAGGTTTTCTTTAGCTTGACCACGGCGTCTATGTCTCTGACTGTGAAGCAGTTGTTTCTATCTGGCCCGAGTACACGTGCCTTCTTGGTGAAAGGTAGATGGAGCTCATCCGCAAGCACAGTTAGCAGTGCTGCTGGGACAGCTCCTTTGGCTAGTGCTCCTGAATAGGTGGCCGACGACAGTCCATTCGGGGCAACAATGTCTTCCAGCAGCTCACAGACGAGATCAATGTATGGCAGCGTGGTGTTGGTGTTTCCACTGTTCAGGTCCAGGTCGCCCAGGTCAGGTCTCCTAGAGAAGAGGACTTCGAGCGCTTTGGCGCTAGGCCGCGTTGGATCCACCACGGTTCTTGAATCCAGAAACTGGTACAAATCGACTAGATAAGCTGCTGGGCTTAGAATCGTTTTTGAATCAGCAGGTGTGGTCATGTTGGGGAGCCGGAAGAGCGACGCTAGGCTTGGAACTTCGTTGGCAAGTCTCTTGAGCTTCTCGGGTGGTAATGGAGCTGAAATGGCTGCAGGAAGAAGGGCATTCGACAGGCCGTGAAGCTGACCAGCCAGCAGGCCAGCGGCCGTGTGAACGTGAGAGGCTTTGCGAAATATTGCTGAAGCACTCTTGGAATCGACGCCGGCGCTCTTCGCAGCGCGAAGGAAACTTGTGTGACCTAGAGCATTGACAGATCCTCTGTTGTGGTCAATCAGCATCGGATGCTCGGCGGAAGGAGATAGCACAGGAAAATCAAACTTACGCTGAGTCAAGACCCATGTCCAGGAGAGCCTTCGTGTTTGAAAATGTTGGAGCAAGCCTGAAGACGCGCTGAAGAACCTTGACATGAGGATGACGATGAGTTCCGTCGGTGGAAGTGTTGTCAAGAGCGTTAAGGCTGCCTTTTGCGAGATCAAAGTCGGGACTCTTGTCAAGGAAGCTCAGCACCAAAGCGCCATCTACTTGGGCCTGGTCTCTTCCCAGCATCTGCGCTTCTCGAGTTGCGGGCTTTGCGCCAACAGCGGCTGCAGACATGACTGTCGCCCGGGATCCGTTCACGTGGTCCCTCAATCGTGAAGTAAAAGTTTGCATAGGGTATTCTCGCTCTAGTCGGTCCAGTACAGCACTAGTCGAGACATTCACCTGTTCCGACTCGATATGCTGCCCAAGCGCTTGACTGACGTGCTTCCGAAGCATCTGCTGACCGCAGGTGGCGACGTCCCGTCGACTGTCGAAGTGAGTAGAGGCTATCGAATTCAGCAAGTCCTCTGGATTAGGGGTGTGGGGTGCCTCTGATCGGGTCGAAGGCGGGCTTAAAGTGTCAGTGGGCTGGGCGGTCGACTGAGCGGCGCCGCTCAATGCCTCCACGACCTGCTCGAGGAAGCCCATCAGGTCTCCTTGAATATTTTCAACTTGCATAACGTCGATCAGTCCTTTAGCTCCGCCGCTGGTCAAGAACTTCCAGATCCACTCCCATAGCTGGTCTTCCAATGACGGCTGGCGGATGACCCAATGATCGGCTGCCTCTCTGAGCTTGGCGATGATCTTTTTGACGTTTCCCGTGAGGAGGCTCGACGGGGAAATCAGGGCGGCAAGCCTTGCTTTCTCTATTGAAGCGAGGATCACGGATTCGTCCAACAGCGAGAGCTGATAGAGGAGTGGCTCGGTGGGTGTCTGGAGTAGACTTGTCAACAATCAACTCGAACCCAATTACTTGATTGAGTTGATTGAGTTTATCAACTCAACTCAACTCAATTCGAGAGCCGCTCAAACTCAACTCAACTCAATTAGAGAGGCTCAAGTTGATTGAGTTGATTGAGCTGATTAAGTTCAAATTGAGTTCGTGATAGAGGCTAGGTGGAGAAGTGCCAGGTAGTCGCGTAGAGTCACTCTATTGGCTAATTAACAGTTAAGCTAGTCCTTAATAGGTAGCCCTAGCGAGAGACGCACTTAGAAGCTTATTAACGCGTTAACTGTCGCTATTTTATATTAACTATACTACTTACCCACGCCTTAATCGCTAGATATGAACTAGAACCTTAAGAAAGCCTTTAAAGACTAAGTCCAGCTCGCAAACTATAAGAAATAGCGCCTAAAACCCGCTTCTCTACGCGCTGAACCTGACGACGAATCAACTACCGATACAGATGCCCAAGCCCATATAGCAGTGGATAACGACGACGATTCAACGTAGGAGGGCCTTGAATGGACGAGAGTACCTCATCTATAGAAGAGAGCTTATAAACACGGCTGAGGCAGCAGGCTAAGCTAGATATATTAATACGGCTAGCTAGTTTAGCATTAATAGCAAGAAAAGAAGTTCTAGCTCTATAAGTACTACTATTAACATAAGAAAACTAGTAGTAAGTTTAACGTCTATTAATTAATAAGCTTAGTAGCTACCTATCTATAGTAGAACGTCCATGGCCATAGTATTAGTAAAGAAGGTAAAATTAAATTAAATTTACTACTAGGGTAGTTATTAATCCTCGTAGCTATGCAGTCTAATAGGGTTTAGGTCTCTTAGGAAGTTACTAACGCGCTAGCTAGCGCCTTCTCTAAGGTGTGATTTAAAGAAGCCATTAAAGACTAGGTAATTACTAATAACTAGTTATTACGCGTTATTAAGAAACTAGAGTTTTAAGTAATAATTAAAGCTACTAATCCTATAGTAGAAGTAAGCCTCTAGTAGAGTTATAATAGTCTCTAAGATACTATCCTCTATAAGTATAAGTCTTATATCCCTACTATTATTAATTTCTTAAAGTAATCACGTTTACTTATATATATAAGTTTTAATAATTAGACGTTAACTAGAGGTAAGTAAGCATTTACTAGGATATATATACACTACCTAGGCTTAAGTAGAGGCGTATTAGACTACCTTATTAGCCTGCTAGAGCTCTATAGCAAGCACTTAGGTAGGAACCTTGCGTTAGTCGTCTAAGCGACGCTTAAAACGTTTAAAATTAGTAAAAAGTAACTAGGTTACTTTATACTTAATAATGCTATAAATAATGACTTAGTAATTAACGCGCTATTAGAGGAGTATAACTTCTACGCGCCCTATTATTAGCTACGCTATACGTGCCACATTATTAACCTAGCCACTTAAACAGTTATATAGGGCAAGAATAAAGAGGCGTTTAAGAATAATAAGGAGAACTTAGATAAGGAGAAGAAGCTTATAGAGGAGTAGTAGAAATACAGCCCTATTAGAGTATTATTTAACGTTATTTTATTAATATATACACTATAATCCTGATAGCTCCTTAAGCGCTTTTAAATTAAGGAGGCAAAGCGTCTTAAGAAGTAGGGCTTTAGGCTAAAAGAGCTTATTAAGCCCGTTAAGACTTGCTAGAACTCCTATCACGCCTGCTTTAAGTGCGCGGCTAAGCTAGTAGGGCCTATCGACGCGTATATTAATTTTCGCGCGCAGGACTATAGAGCTAAGACTACCTTATAGCAGAGAGAGCCGTTGACTAAAAGACCTAAGCTAAGGCTCTTTATCGCTAAAGGAGGTCTTACTATAAAGGACTAGGTGATAATTACTAAGCACATTAAGCTGCTTGCGCCCTTTAAGGAGGCGACAAGGTAGCTATAAGGTAGGACTAAAGTTAGTAACTATAGAGCTATCTAGGAGGTTATTATCACCTTTAAGTTCCTGCTTAATAAGCTTAAATAGATGAAGGAGCGCTTTACTAAAGTAGACTATACAGCTAAAGACGCGCCTAAGGACTACTTAATAACTAACGTTAATGCTATATATAAGAAGCTCTTAGAGTACTATAATAAGCTTAATGCGTCCCTAGTCTACTACGCCGTAATAATCCTCTATCTAATGTATAAACACTATCTTGATAGCGCTTAAAGGGTCCCTAATAACTAGGATAAAGTAGAGAAGGGCCTTTATCTATAGTAGGACTAGCTGCTAAGCAACTATTAGGCCTTCCTAGCGCTCTAGAAATTATACAAGGATTAAATAGCTATCAAGACTACTAACGTGCAGGGTGATAAGGGCAATCAACGGCCTACTAAGCGCTATAAAGTTAACGCCGGAGGCAGCTAGGTAGCCTTCCTTAATAGTTTAATGTAGGCTACTATTAAATAGAAGGAATAGACGCTTAATAATAAGTTTAAACTATAGAAGAAGGAGCCTCCTCTTAGCCCTAATAACTTATTAGCTATTAATCCTATTAAGTACTAGCTACTCTAAGAGAATTAATATCTTACTTTAATAAAGCTTACCCTTAACATCTACTTAATCCTAGCCTTAGCAGCTAATTATGAGAGGACCTTTAGTAAGCTAAGAGATCTACTAGGTACTAGACGACTCTATATAAAGCCTAAGCTCCTCTTAGCGCTATAGGCGCTTAAGTCCTAGAAGAGAATAGTGTTAAGGTCTAGGGGGGCTTATTACCAGGGATAGCTTAAAGAGCTTTTAGGTGACAAGGGTGCTTAAGGTTCTAGAGCTCAGTTAGTTCTCTAGAAGAGATATCAATTCGCGACACATGGTGGTACTCTGATGGTACGTGGTAATGTTTATCTGAAGGGCATACACTTGGTGAACTCAGGTGAGCTTTGCAATCATAGAGTATAAGATACTAAATAGATTGTAATCCTAAGTAGAAGGTTAAACATAACTTCTATAATATAGAGATTAAGTTTATCTATATACTAGTTACGTCCCTTTGTCCTATCTATCCCACTCGTCCTAGTCCCTCATGGGACTTCTGGGATTCCTAGGACGCTAGGATGGTCACGTGACTTGCTTACTTCTCGTGACTATCTGTCTAGTTAGGGCGTGCAGCCAGTTATTATATAAGTGTGGCGACCCCACTTCTAGATTATAACACTATCCCCCCTCTTAGAGCTTAATGTCTTTATAAGTCAACAACCACCCTCTCGTTCTATTCGTCACCGCCATCAACTCGCCGACCGTATTGACAGTCGCGGTTCCTTCACCATAGTCGCCTATTCTTATTACGCCGACCGCCAGCTTCCTTGCAAACTGTCGTCCTTGCACAAGCGTTGCAATAACTGTACTCGCGTCGGGCGCAGTTCGTGTGAACCTGCGGGTTTACCTCTGCCGGATTTCTCGAAAATCGACAAGGAGATGGGTCGTCTCGAGGCGTTAGAAGAAGAAGAGGAGGCTCGCTTGCGTGTGGAAGAGGATGTTGCTGAGGCCGCTCTACAGCGCGCTCATTTGGTGAGGGAGAAGCTTTTAAGGCTTCGTAAACAAAAGAAACTGCTTCGTTGGAAGGAGCAGGAGATGTTTGATAAAGGAATGTCGTCTGTGGAGGAGTTAGAGGCGTTAGAAGCGCAGGAGGCTCTGCTTCAGGATATCGCTTCAGTGAATCCGGAGGCCGCGCTTGGTGCCGCTACCGTCGATTAGTCACCTTTCTAGAATGTTGATGCTAATGCTTTAGGAGATACTCGCAACCCGTAAGGTGTGTAATTGGTTCCCACGTACTTTCGTTCTCTAGGTAACCCTTCCATTTGATTAGGTATTCTCTTGTTCCTTTCCGGTTTCTTTGGTCCATGATTTTTTTAACTTCAAATTCGTTTTCTTCCTCGACTTCATAATAGAATGTTTTTTGTAATGGTGTCTTAGGATCTGCTAGTTCCAATCTAGATATGTGGAAAACTAGGTGTATCTTAGCTTCTTTAGGTAGCTAGAGTCGGTAGTTGACAGGGCTTATTTTAGCCTGTATTAAAAATGGTCCGACCTTGACGTTATCCAGTCCCTTGCTTAGTCATTTTGTGCGAAGATTTTTTGTGAGTAGGTATACTCTATCCCCCCTTTCTAGCTAAGGTGCCATTTTTCATTTCGTGTTTACGTATGAAATGCTTTTGCGTTGTGCCGTTTTAAGGCTGACCCGTAACCATTAGTGTACGTTCTTTAAGTCCTCTATTATTATTAAAGCCGCCGCTGCCTTGCCTCCTAGCAGTGTGCGTTTAAAGAGATTTAGGTGTTTCCTGTGATTCGCGTAGAATGGCGTTTGTCCTATGGATTCTGATACTTTATTATTGTACGCTAATTAAGCCATAGGTAAAAGGGAAACCTAATTGTTCTGCTAGGTATTGCTGTAGATTCGTAGGTATGTCTTCATTATATGATTTATTCTTTCTATCTGTCTATCCGTTTGTAGATGATATGCCGTGGATAGCTTGCGTTTTATTCTGATCGCAGCCATCAGCGTTTTCTAGTAGTTTGATGTGAAGAGCTTGTCTCTGTCACTAATGATTGACTTTAGCATGCCATGGTATCTGATGAGTCAGTCTAGGATCACGTATCTAAGTTATTCCGCGTTGTAGTTGTTTCTAAATGGTATTATTTCCGCGTATTTCGTGAATCTGTTAACAATCACTAAGATGGCGTTATAGGTTATTCCAGTTATAAGGTCTCTTAACACTAGTAGGCCTGTTATAAAATCCATAGAGATGTCTTCCCATAGTGTTTTTAGTAGCTTGATAGGCTGCATTTCTCCGTAGGATGCATGTGTGCTGTGCTTGTTTTTCTAGCAGTCCGCGCACTTGCTGATGAAACGTGTAACCTTTTCTTTTATGCCTTTAAATCCGTAATTCCTCTGAATTAGTTCAATAGTCCTTCAAATCCTAGGGTGTCCGTGTACAGGATCATCGTGGTATTATTGTATGATTTCCTCCTGTAGTTCCTCTAGTACTTCATTATTGATTCACAGGATGCCGTTTAGTTGTTGGGTTGGTCCTAGGGATCCATCTTTGTTAGCTCATAGTATCGGTGCTTTGATAGTTTCCTTTGTTCCTGTGATATCGCTTCGTCGGCTGAGGGCATCGGCTCGTCCGTTGTCCTTGCCTAGTGTGTACACGATCTTGAATTTATATTATCTAAGCAACTTAGACCATCTGACTTGTCTTCTATTAAGTTGCTTGGTTGTCGTGAAGTGGAGTAGGTTCTTTTAATCAGTGAAGATAGTAAGTTTAGAGCAGCTCTCTGCGTATACTCTCTAATGTTTTAGTGAGTCCACAATAGCCATCAGCTCCTTATCGTGTACGTCGTAACGTTCTTCCGGTCCTAAGAACTTCCTTGAGTAGTAGGCGATGGGATGCCATTGGCCGTTTCTCATTTGGCTTGCTGTTGCTCTGAGTGCGAGGTCAGACGCGTCTGTTTCCATCCTTATAGGTTCTCCACTCCTGAATGCCACTAGTACTGGTGGGCTTATGCATTTCTCTTTTAGAGTTTTGAATGCTTTCTCTTATGCTTCTAACCATCTAAAGAGTACGTCCTTCCTAGTGAGTCCTACCAGGGGTAAGGTTATCAAGGCGTATTCTTTGATGAACCTTCTATTGAAGTTGCAGAATCCAAGGAATTCCTGCACTCCTTTGACCGTTGTTGGTATCAGCTAGTCTTATACCACTTATATCTTTTTTAGGCTTATCTTGACCCCTGTGGTGTTAACTACGAATCCTAGGAAGTCAAGTTCTTCCTTGTGGAATTCACATTTTTCTAGCTTAAGACGCAGATTTGCGGCATCTAAGTATGAAAGTACTTGTTTAACATGTTCCACATGTTCTTTAACGTCCTCTAAATAGATGAGTATGTTATCTAAGTATGCGATCACAAAGATATCTAGGTGTGTACGCAATACGTTGTTAATTAACGCTTAGAAAGTCGCCGGGGCGTTAGTAAGACTAAAGGGCATCACGGTGTATTCATAGTGTCCATACTATGTCCTAAACGCTGTCTTCTATTTATCGCCTTCCTTCATACGGATTAGATGGTATCCGTCTCATAGGTCAAGGGCCGTGAATATCTTTGCTCGTGCCAGTTAATCCTGTAGTTCTCTAATATTAGGTAATGGATAATGATTCTTAACTGTGATCTCGTTTAGTTTCCAGAAGTCCACACATAGTCGCAATGATCCGTCCTTTTTTAGGGCGAAGAGGACCGGGTATCCTGCTGGTGACTTCGACTCTCATATGTAGCCTTTTGCTAGGCTCTTATTAATGTAGTCCTATAGAGCTTTTAGCTCTTTCTCTAATAGTTAATAGATTAGTCTGAAAGTTAGTTGCTTTCCTTCCTATAGCGTGATCTCGCAATCCTAGGGTTGATGCTTAGGTAGCGCCGTGGCGCCTACGTCTTCCTGAAAGAGGTGCTCCTATTCTTTGTACTCTTTAGGGATCTCTAGAGGTGCCTTTTTCTCCTTTACTCTCACTTGTTAATCTATTAACTGAATAGCATCTATGGAGTTGACCGTTCTCGCTGAACGCGTCTTCATTAAAGTAATGCTGTTGATTGCCTTCTCATCTACTATCGATCACTGCTAATGCGTAGGCTTTAAAGTGCGTTGGCAGGCGCAGTTTACTAACGATATCGTGTCGTTCTTCTAGTTGATTACTAGGTTGTGCTTCTTTAGCTAAGGGACTCCTAATATGACGTCGTGAGTGGCTATCTCAAAACAGTCTAGGGTGATCCGTTTGCTGTAGTAGTAGATCTTTATAAGCGCCAAGGTAATCTTGTGTTGAATTTTAGGTTACTCTAGTATAGCTTGTCCGTTCGCTACGTGCAATAGATAGGGGTCCTTCTTTAGTAGTAGCCTTAGTCCTGCTAAGAGCGCCACTACTATTGAGATGTAGTTTGCTTATAACCCTGAATCTACTAATGCCTTCATCCTTCTTCTACTAAGATGGATTGGGATCTTGATTAGGCGTTCACCTGCTGTTCCCAGGGTATACAGCCCTTTAGTAGTGTTAGGTGGGGGTCTAAAAAAGATGCTCTAAATCCATTCTTCTCTTTCTCGTTGGCGTGCCTTTTGCACCTGGTATGTAGACATGTCTGCCACTTACTCTAGGTGCAGATGTCATTGACGATCAGGTTCATCTTCATTAATTCCGCGGGATCTTCCTTGCCCGGGAACCATGGTCGTGCCCGTTTATCGTATAAGTGCGTTAGGCACTTGTCATTGTAGCAGTCGTACCATTTAAACTTGCAACCTTTCTTAATAGTTAGGAAATAGTTTGCCTTTACCTTCGCATTATAGTGGGTGAGATAACCGTCATTATTACACTAGGTGAAGCTGAGCTTTCCGTGGTTTCCATTTTAATAGTCTATGTTATATCACAGTTCCTTAGTTACTTCATTCTACTGTACTGCTTATTAGATGCTTCCTTCTATAAGCTCTTGGTCCACCTAGTTGGTTTGCCTTTTATGGGCTTTTTCCTGCCTGTGCCTTAGCTTCCGTTGCTTCCTAGGCCTAGGGTTCAGATCTTCGTATAGGCACTCATCATTAAGTCCTGCGCTAGGCTTCTAGTATTAGTTATTATATTCTAAGCGTCCTTAATCCGTTAGTTCGTCACTATCTAATGTAACTTCGCTGTTATACTACATTAGGTCTTCATCCGTCCATCGTGGATGGTTTCCTTGCGCGATTTCGGTATAGTGTAATTTAGAATCATAGGGGTCTTAATTCTCCTTTCTAAGGTATTCTTCCTTCCCATTAAGGATTTAGAGAGCTCTGTCGGCCTATGATAGTCCTTCATTGTCCTTGGCTCACTCGCTGAGCAAGTAGTCCCGAAGTTGTTGTTCTCTCGCGTTAAGGGGTTAGTTAGGGTTGTTAAGGAAGTCCTAGACTTTATCATCTGTAGTGTCTACTTCCTTATTGTGCCATATCTGATTGGCCGCTTCACTGACCCTTTTTCTAACAGATAATTCCTGTATCCTCTGTCTGACAGCGTCTCCTCTTTCTTCACCTGAATCAATCACTTCCTATTCGTCACTCTCTTCAACGTTGGGAAGGCAACCTAAGGCATAGGATGCCGTAATCATATTTAACTGTCGTTGGACCGTATGCTTAGCTCTTCCTAGCTTCGCGCGACAGTTTCTAGCGATGTGGCCTGTTTTTCCGCACGAGTAGCACGTCCTGGCTTCTTTCTCGTGGTGGTGGCCTTTCCCTTTCCCTTTTTTGATGTTGTTGAGCTACATTGGCTGCAGCCCATAGGGGTCCGAGTACTGCTTCTATGGTTTCATGGCGGGAAAGTACCTAGGTTTAGTATAGGTACTTCTAGTCTTGCCCGCGCTTAATCTACTTCATTTATCATGTAGCTCAGAGGTCAACTCGTACAGTTGCCCGTTAATTCTGATGGATTCCTAGTATAGTTCCTCTAAGGTGGTGATAGATGCTCCTGATCGCATAAGCTCCATTTTAACGGTATCCTTGAGGCCTTGTCTATACATGGTCATGAGCGCCTTATCTTCCCAGCCTGTCTGAATTGCGTAGTGCTGGAACTCCGCGGCGTATTCAGCGGCCAAGCGTTGTTGTCTAAGGCGTTGAACCTTTCTTCCTGCGACAGATTCCTCGTTCGAGACTCCAAAGACCTGTCGGAGATGGGTCTTGAACTGAGTATAGTCTTTAAAGAGTATCGTGACTTTATCGTCATCGTTGTCATCGTCTAGGTATTTAGCGAGATAAGGGTTGATCCATCATTTAGCGTCGCCACGCATGTAGGTCATGACAAAGGAGGCTTTGTCCACATCATTGATGGTGCTGGCTGCAAACTTGAAGTATAAGTCAACTTGCAGGAGCCATCCTTTAAGTTTGGCGCGATCTCCGTGATAGAGATCTGGCTTGGCGACCTTGCTAGCGTTACCGTGGGATTAGGTATCGTGTGTCTTAGACATTCTTCTAAGGGTGTTCAAAATGTTAAGGTCTAGGGGGGCTTATTACTAGGGATAGCTTAAAGAGCTTTTAGGTGATAAGGGTGCTTAAGGTTCTAGAGCTCAGTTAGTTCTCTAGAAGAGATATTAATTCACGACACACGGTAGTACTCCGATGGTACGTGGTAATGTTCGTCTAAAGGGCGTACACTTAGTGAACTTAGGTGAGCTTTGCAATTATAGAGTATGAGATACTGAATAGATTATAATCCTAAGTAGAAGGTTGAACACGACTTCTACAATGTAGAGATCAAGTTCATCTATATACTAGTTGCGTCCCTTCATCCTATCCGTCCCACTCGTCCCAGTCCCTCATAGGACTTCTGGGATTCCTAGGACGCTAGGATAGTCACGTGACTTGCTTACTTCTCGTGACCATCTGTCTGGTTAGGGCGTGCAGCCGGTTATTACATAAGTGTAGCGACCCCGCTTCTGGATCATAACAAATAGGTATTAAACGCTCTCCATAAGCCTTATCTTTGTAAGGAGAGCTCTCTCTTAATGATCTTGATTACCTTTACGAGAAACTTAGTAACGATCCCTAAGTAATTAAACTTAATTAAGTCAACCTAACTTAACTTAAACGTCTTAAACTTAACTTAACTTAACTTAACTTAGACCTTACTGATTACGTTATCAATTAACTCAACTCAACTTGAAGGCCTCTGAATGCAACTCAACTCAATTTTGATGGTCAAATTGAGTTGAGTTGATTGTTGACAAGTCTAGTCTGGAGGCTCAAGTCGGCTAGTCCAATGTTGGCCGGGTCATTTGGCGCGAGCGACTGTTGGGAATCAGCGGCCAAGATTGCGTAGAAGAGCTCCGAAGGTGCATCAATCTTAAGGTTCGAGGAAGAGAGCAGAGAAAGGCGGAAGGACAGGACAAGCTTGGTCAGGGCTGCTGTCGGCACTTTCAAGGATCCCAGCAAGTCCAAGTATCTCAGGTTGCTGACTTTGGGGTCGTCACGAAGATTGGCAATACGCTGGGCGATGTTCTTTTGGAAAGGTATTGCTGGGGCTGATGGTGTCCCGGCGGCTGCAGCTCCCGACCCGGTCTGGAGGGGTGGAAGAATGGTGTCGAGCGAGGCGATGGCCTGGGAAAACTCATCGCTTCCCGGTGCGTCGGGTGAATTCTGGGAGAGATTTACATTGAAGAGGGTCAAGGAGGTCGCGTTGAAGACGACCTGGTCAAGAGGCGTCTCATAGATAGGGTCTTTGGCCCCGTTGATCCGGATGGCCAGTGCAGGCTCTCTCTCGCTGCCACGCGGGACCTTTGAGCGAGGGAGATGCAAAAAGAAGAGTCCTTGGCCATCAGTCGAAGCGCTTCCTAGGACTGTTGAGCTACTCAGATCCCGATCGAGTACGTCGACCTGGACCTTGATCGCAGGCACATTGTTGGCGAACAAAGCACGTCCAGCAACGAAAAACTGCGGCGGCTTCCCGAGAGAGATGCCTGCGTTCAGTAACTCTGTGTAGACGATAGCGGCAAGGTCCCGATCCCAGACGCCATTTGGCTCTGCGTGGAGGAGCTTTTGATATTGTGCCTGGACAGCGAGGACGGCCTGTCGAGTGGTTGGGCCAAACACAGCACTGGCGACTTCGTCGACAGGGGATGAGGCAGCAAATGCCGCAAGCCGTGGGTCATCTCGAGATTGGTTTGAAAGATTAAGTAGAGCGGCGTGCATCAACGTGACGGCCGGTCCAGTCGAGCCGACGCGTAGAGGTTGGAGAAGCGCGATTGGCGGCTGGTCCCGAGGCACGGGCCCGCGTGACGTGCCTGGCAGGGCACGACGTGATGGAAGCATTGTCGCGGGCAAAACTCATTCCTTCAACACACTTCCGCCGTGGGAGCTTTCCAGGCTGCGCGTTTCCATATAACCGTCGACATCAACGAAATACGGGCTTCAGACAACCATTTGGGACGTGAAAGCCACCGGCCGCCTACCCCACCAGAAGGAACCAATCACCGCCGCCTTGTCCATGCCACAGCTGAAACCTTTGCGTACTCGCTACACTCTCACACCAGCAGCTGATTCCAGCACAAGGATGCCCAGCGAGAACGCCGACCTTATTGCGGCCTCATATCAAGGGATGTGGTCCAGACTGGCAGACTTGCCTCTGACGGTACCATCAATCAGTCTATCGAAGCGGAAGCCAAGGCTGGGCTCCAGCCAAGCGGGCGACTTCCTTTTTTTCCCCTCCTTGAGTGATATCAGCTGAACCGACTGCTTCACCGGTCTCATCAAGCCTATAGTTGCCTGGGCTTCGCATACCGTGGGTAACCCAGCATCACCCAACTGCATCGTCCTTGCTCGTAATCCGGAAAGGTCCAGCCATACACAGTAGACGCATCTGCTCAATCTATTTCGTAACTCACGCATTCAACCACCGCACCCTTCGAAGAGCATTTGAAATGCCTTCACTCGGAACCCCGCATTCCTAGGCGATTGCATCTGATTCTTTGGAGGTCCATAAAGGCAACATCCTCATTTGAGTATCATGGACGCCTACCGACCAGTGACGTCCCAGCAACCTCGTTCGGCAGGTGAAGCTAGGGCTAGCCAGCATCAAATTCCTACTTCCAGACCCTCATTTCTACCAGGAGCAGATAGCTCCGACCCGATCAAACACTTTGCTGCGAGCTTTGGCCCTGGCAGCAACTCAAAAACCGCCGAAGATGCCAGTGACCAAGGCCAGAGTGTTTCTGGTACCGGTGTCTCTTTGCCCAAACCTGGAGGAGCCATTGGGTCAATGAATGAGAAGTTTGCGGTACATCCCAGCCTTGGCACATGTAGTTGTTCCGTCCCTATTCCGTCTCCCGGCGTCGGCGTTCGAGGTGGAGTCGAGCCATCCCTTGCTCTAAGTTACGATAGCGGCCAAGGCAATGGTCTCTTCGGCATTGGATGGTCTCTTGGTCTGGGAAGCGTCACTCGCAAATCAGAAAAGGGGATACCAACCTACCAAGACGAAAGTGATATCTTTATTTTGAGTGGTGTTGAAGACCTCGTGCCTGAGCTCAGCTACGACGCAGCGAACAACTCATGGCACCGACTCGAGGTTCCACCCAGAACTCTCAATGGCGTCCAGTTCGAGATTCAACGCTACCGTCCTCGAATAGAGTCTGGCTTTGCAATCATCGAGAAATGGACGGCCATGTCTCGCTCGGACTCACACTGGAGAGTTATCAGCGGAGACAACCAGACAAGCACCTTTGGTACGAGTCCCCAGAGCAGGATTTGCGATCCTTCCGACCAGAGTTGCTATCAATCAATCAGGACATCAGTTTTTGATCGATTTTCGTCAGATTGATCCTACCAATCAGGTCAATCCTCCCCCCATACAAAGGTACTATCAATCAGGATATCAGCAATTTCCTGATTGATCCTCCTGATCGTTTTGATCGATTTTGACGCCGTTTTCGACGCTGAGATGGGTTTTTGAGGCCGTAAAAATGGCCAAATATCGATATTTTGACGTATTTTTGGTGTTTTGAGCGATTTCCTAATTGGGTAACTACCCTGGCGCCCGGCGTAACGAGCCACCCGGCGTAGTGAGCCACCCCACCACGACAACAACCAAACTTCAACACGCGATAACTCTACCAATATGAGCTCAATTGAGGCTGCGCTTGCAGCTCTAGAGTCGCTAAAGCCTAGAGAGAAGTTTAGCTATCGTCAAATTGCAGCAGAGTATCACTGTAATTGTACAACGCTCGCGCGGAGGCACCAGGGCGTCCAAGCCTCATGCAGCACCAAAGCAGAAAACCAGCAAGCTCTCCACCCCCAGCAGGAGCTAGAGCTCCTACGCTATATTGAGCGCCTTACAAGACAAGGTCTACCTCCTACACGGCCTATGATACGACGCTTTGCCTCAGATATCGCGAAAAAAGAGCTTGGAAAAGGCTGGGTTGAT
>ML976994.1:342053-355100 GCA_010015675.1 Byssothecium circinans | reverse complement strand
AGAGATGAGATAGATGCTGTGTCGGTTGATAAAGCGTGTAACCCAGCTCTCGCTCACTGGCTCCTTAGCTATTGTTGACGCGAAATTTCGTATCATCTCTCTTGTAGGTGGCAAGTGACGCGCTGTGAGTCCTTGTATGTATTTAACAAGCTCTGCCTCTTGTTGTGGAGTAAGCTTTTGTTACGTTGTTGCTTGAGTCGTTCGCGATGATTGGATCTGCTTATGCCGCCGCGATAGGGTAATACGGTTAACATGATAGTCTGCTGCAATTTTGGTATATGTAAAAGGTTCTCCTGGCTCTAGCGCTTCGATAGCTTCAATTGCAGCCTCAATTGACCCCATAATGATTGAGTTATGACGCGTTCAAGTTTGAGTTGTTTTGGTGTTGCGCGATCGTTGCGCGAACATGATCGTTGCGTGCACGGACACGTTAGTAAGCCAAAACACCAAGAATTATCCGCGTCTGCCCTGTATCAACCTTCCACCTACGCCCTCACTCTCACACCCATATAATGCCCCCCAGCTTACGCAGAAAAGGTAAACAAGGCCTTCCGAGTACAGCGACGGCGTCAGCGACTCCCCTAGTTGTCGCGCTTGACTTGCAGAGCAACTAGAGCTTATAGGGCGACTAGAGCAGCCAGAGCTTCGAGACTAAGCTCTAGGACCTTAACGCCGCGTCCTTTGAAGCCGCTCTGCCTTTAATCACTGCGACACCCTCCGCAGGGCCCTTGAACGCGCTGACACCCTCCCATAGGCTGCCAGAAACTGCGACGCCCCAAGCTCGAGCTGCGTCATCTCGAGCAGCTACAGCGCCCTTAGTCGCCTCGTCGGCTGGCCAAGAGAGCTCTGTAGATAGCTTCGACGTGCGGTTCACGGATAACTTTAATGGGATTAACTAGAAAAGGTTACCTAAGTTTACAAAGCCTCTGCGCACTTAGAAGTTTAAGAAATTAGTGCTCTATAAGCATGGATATCGCGTCGCCCTCTGCGCTGACATGAGCCGTATTTTCTTTGTCTGCCGCTACTACTACATACACAAGGTGCCTAGGACTTAGGGGATACTAGAAACGTTAAGCTCGACGACCTCAGCGTGGAATCACGTTAAGCAAAGGCGCGTCAGCCATGGGTACCTGCGCCCGAATAAGCAGCTAGCTCAGCTTAAAGCTGGGTAGCTCACGCTCGCGTCTCTTATAGGCGGCGGCGTACAGGTGTCGCAGGAGGTGTCCAACGCCCTTGGAAACTTCAATTAGCAGCACTTTCGACTCACTTTAGTTAGCTGGCTTGCTAAGAATAATCACCCACTGCGTAAGGTAGAGACGCCGGCCTTTCGCAAGCTCTTACGCGCAGCTAACCTAGAAGCTGAGCTAGCTACCTTCCGCAGCCACTAGAGCGTCATTAGTGTACTTCATGTGTGGGCTAGCCTACTTAGCCCATCCAGCCCATCCAGCCCATACGGCCCGGGCCAGCCCATGGGCCATATGAAATACGGTGAACGTCGTCTGATTAGCTAGTTAGGTGTTTTACTATAGTTTCGTATAGTTTCAGATGGTCAGGGATTACAGTAAGGCATCAAAATCCAACGTCAACTCATCACGGTAATAGCCCTCAACCACCAGTATATACGTATTTGTATCATTTTCAGAAGTCTCCTATTAAAATGAGGTTACGAAGCGGGCAACACCCCCTAAATACACCCCCCCCTCCGTCAGATGGCCAATTATTGAGCAGCCAGCCCTCTTTGGTGCCCCTAACGTTGCCCTCGTCATCATTTTCCGTCCTATCTACGTCGTTTAAGATTTATGAGGATAATGACGCTGAGGAGGCCCTTACTAAGCTGGAGAGTGAGCAGGTCCCTTGCCCTACGGAGTTTCAGGTCACCAACGAGGATAGTAAGGTCGTACATGCTAAACTAATAGGCGCCTTTTAAGCCCTATACAACTACTCCTTTATTAACTAGTCTTTAAGGCGTATAGAGATTCTCCGTCAGTTATCACGCCCCCACTAAATAACTGCTTGGTGGTGGAGCTATGGGGTTCCATTATTAGGGTCAGTCAGGCAAGATAGTGGCCTCTAGTTCTTGTGTCGCTCGTGCCACATTAAAGGCTATAGTAATTGCCTGTATAAAGTGAATATAGGGAGTAGGGCAGTACTAGGCCACTTTAGGAAGTCACATACATCAGTTTATATGGCGGCGTTAAACGATCCCGTACCTACGTTTAAAAAAGCGGCCACCCTTGACCTACTGGATAGAACTGACCCCCAACAACGTGAGGTCTACGTTTAGATGCAAGAGATATTTAAGCTAGAGGTACTTTAAAGGGACATCCTTTAGTAGGTAGTATACGACAATATCCCTTATTGCAAGCTTAAGAGTGTTTACTTTCATTAGATCGTAGCCCATATGTTCCTATTTATTAATTAAGAGGTTATCTCGTTAGCTAACACCCTTTCACGCTGGATTTAGAAGGAGTATATAGCCCATAAGAAGGAGATCCAGAGTGTAATAAGCAGGGCTATTAGCAAAATTCACCTATCATTTGACCTTTAGACGAGCTGTAGGAGGAAGGCTTTAAACAGGATTACAGCATATTTTATAGATGAGAACCTTTGGTGCTAAACTATACTTCTAGCCCTCCTAGAGATAGACGATACCCATAGTGGCAAGAACATAGCGGCATGTACGCTTAAGGTTATTAAGGACTATGAGTTTAGTAAGAACGTTGGCTACTTTATACTAGATAATGCCTCTTCAAACGACGTAGCCACTAACGACCTATGCCTTAAGCTTAGTTTGAACAACTAACGGCTCCCTTATTCTAGCCATATACTTAACCTAGTTGCATAAGCTACGCTGTACGGCAAGGACTTTAAGGTCTTTAAAAGGGAGGTTGCTTATATAAAGGACTTCAAGAGCGAGGTTGCCCTCTAGAGAAAGAGGGGGCCAGTCAGCATGTACCATTCAATTAGCCTATGGATTAATAGGAGCCTAGGACGAGTTAAGCGCTTCAATCAGGTGCAAGAGAGCGTATAGAAGGATGAAAATCCTTAATCCCAAGGTGCCCTAGTACTGTATTTGTTGATTCCAGCTAATGCTACGAGATGGAACTCTACTTTTAATGAAGCTATATGATTTATACGCCTCCGCAACTCTATTAAGGAGTTTCTAGACGTAGAAGCGCTTCGATACAGTAATTTAGTCGCTGCTAAGGAGAAAAGACTACTTAATAAGAAACTAGAGGACTTAGTTACCTAAATAATATTCTAGAACCATATAGGGAGCAACGACTAGGCTATACTTACTAAGATTGTTGAGTTGCTTGAACCTATTAAGGAGAGCACTAAAAGGCTTGAAGGGAGACTAGATAAGAGCAGTGCTAAGGGAATTGCAGAGGTGTACCCATTAATGGCACTCATATTAGCTAATTTTAAAAAGCTAAAGGCTCAATATAAGAAGTCTAACACCCCTGACGGAAAAGCTCTCTAGGCGGCAATTAAATAGGGATGGAATAAGGCTAACAAGTATTACAGCAAGCTTGACAACTCCCTAGTATACACGGCAGCTGTATTTCTAGACCCACGGCTTAAATCTAAGTACTTAGCAAAGGAGTGGAAAGAGGAGGAAGCTACGTAGCAAGTATAGAAGGTGCGAGAGCTATAGGAGAGTAATTACCGTTAACTATCTCTACCTAAACTAGCTACTATACTCTAGGAGACGTCTGCTAACGTTTAGCGGCATAAGAAGCGTAAGTATAGCTCTATAGCTGAGGCTCTTGATTAGTCCTATAGTTTTCCCCTCCTAAAGAAGGCTATGGATAAGTTTGCCGTATACATGGTAAGTGCGTGAGATATAGATAGGGACCTTATGCCATTACAGTACTAGAGATGGCCTAACGTACGTGCAACATACCCTACGCTTTCCTATATGGCTATTAACGTCCTAGCTATCCTAGCCATAAGCTCCGAACCAGAGAGAATTTTCAGTCAAGCTAGAAATACACTTACTGCCCGTCGAAACCGCCTCTCTAAACAATCCGTAGAGGCTGCCCTTTATTTATTAAGCTAGGGTAACTTAGGGCTCATTTAAATGGGGCTCCATAACTAGGAGCTCCATAGTAGTAGAAGCGCTGATTTAAACTCCCTAATCAACACTAGTGAGGGCAATGTTAATAGTGAGGTTCTTTTTCAAGAGAATTAGGTGGAGGTACTATAGGGCATAAGGGATAAACAATAGTAGTAAACGGAGCGTGAAATATATACTATGGGGTAGAGTATTAAATTATTAGTGACAACTTTCAACTCTCTGAAAATAGCCCTATAAATACTTTCACTAACACTAAGCTTAACACCAAGGGCCTCCAGTGACCTGATATTGCTGTACGTTTAAGCTTTCTACTACTTATAACCCTTTGCCCATACAAGTTAGTACTATAGGGGGGTCGGTTTCAGTTGGCCCATGGATTAGCCTGGGCCACCTAGGCCAAATAGATGGGTGGCCCATCCATCCATGGAGTTCGCTGAGCGTTATGACCTTTTTAGTAAGGTTATACGCAAATCTCTAGCCTCAGGTGCAAGCTAAGCTCGCGCGCTCACTTAGTAAGGTCCATTTAAGCTTCAACGGCTAGTCAATAAAGGGCGGCAAGAGCGCGTTTTGTAGGCTTATTACCTACTATGTTGATTACCGCGGCAAGGTCTGCGACTTACCTCTCGCGCTCCCTCAACTTAGTGGCGCGCATACGGGTAAGAGAGTTACTATGGTCGTTATTAAGACGCTAGAGAGTTTTAGGATTAACGGTAGCTCTGTTAGATACTTTATGCTAGATAACGCAACTAATAATAATACCGCCGTTAACGCGTTAGGCGGTTACTACGACTTTTCCCTGCAAGACCAACGCCTCCGTTGCGCGCCTCACTCGCTCAACTTAGTGGGCTAAACTGTAATATTCATAGCTAATAAAGACGCCTTTGATAACAATAAGTCGCAGCGCGGAGTTAAGGAGAAATACCTGCGCGAGTAGCGTGAGAAGGGCCCTATTAGAGTCCTTATAGAGCTTATATATTTAGTATCAACGCCTTAGTAGCACGACCTCTTTAACGAGTTTCAGCTATTAACGCGCGATGAGGGCGAGACGGGCAAGCTCTTAGAGCTCGTTAAGCCCGTAGTTACGCGCTGGAATAGTTACCTTAATTTTATAGAGAGGGCCGTCTTTCTCTAGCGCCTACTTAACGCTCTTACTAATTATAGAGCTGAGAGAGCGTTGAAAGACAAGTCCTTAGCTCACGCGCGCGGTAAGGTTCTAGTTAACGCTCATAGTAAGAGCCTAAGCGTAGCTGATTAGGCTACAATCAATCAATATATCGAGGTCCTTCAGCCCTTGAAGGAGGCTACAAAGAGACTTGAAGGCCGCAGCGACTCTAGCCGTTTTGGAGCGATTTACGAGGTGTATCTTACTTTTGAGTACCTCCTCTCCTAGTTTAAGTAGCTCATCAAGGGCTTTTTAAGCGTTGATTTTAATGAGCCTGACGCTCCTAAGGACTAGGCTTCATCAAGGAAGGAGTCAACTCCGCCTCTACGGACTCTACTCCTTCCGTACGCTCCAGGGAGTCTCCATGGAGTGGGAGAATCCTTAGTAATTACTAATCTTGCCTTTTCTGGCGTAGTGATACGCTCGGGCGTCTTAGGAGTTAATACCCTGCGGGGTGACTTTTCAACGTCACCTTATTGCTTATACCGCTTCTCATCTATTATAAATATCCATAACTCTTTCTATACTTAATATTATCGCTTAGTACTTTTAACATGTCGTTGAACGTATCTAAGTCCACCCAATTAAGTGGCTCTGCTGGCTAGAAGCGCTCTTGGGAGTCTAGGTATACCGCGCAGTCGCTAGGTTTCTATATTCTTAGTGACGATGACGCCAGCGAGTTATCCAAACTTAATTCTAGAGAGGTGCCAGTGCCTATAGAGCTCTAGTAGATAAATAATGATAGTGTAGAGGTGCTAGCAGACTTGCCACAGGCTTTTTAAGAGCCATTCAACTACTCATAGGTTTAGTAGAGTAATAAGGCGTTAGATGGCCACACTCGCCCTAATCAGCCCTACAAGACTCAGGCATGGTGGTGGAAGTTTAGAGTACCTCTTGAAGCCTAGGTAACTAACAAGGAGGGCCATAGGTAGAAGAATACCTTCTTCTTATGCAAGACTTGCCACTAGAGCTATAGTAATCACTTCACTAAGTTTAATGTTACTAAGGGAGGGCGTGGCCCACTAGATTACTTCAAGAACGTCCACTGGCGTACTTATTAGAAGGAAACTAAGAACAACTTAGAAGACTCTCTAGATACTGCCGACGCCCTAGAGTTACTTGATCCAGCCGATCTAAAATAACAGGAGTTATATAATCGCCTCCTTGAGAAGCTGGACCTAGAGGAGCTCTAGAAGGATATCCTCTAGTAGTTTATTTATGATAATATTCCCTTCAATAAGCTTTAGAGTCCATATTTCCAGCGGATCTTCTCACGCCTCCAGCCGTTCATCAACTAGAAAGTCGTCCCTAGCGATCGTACAGCTAGGAGGTGGTTGATAAGAGAGTTTAAGCTCCACAAGATAGAGATCGTGGAGAAGCTTAGAAAGGCTGAGAGTAGGATCCATCTCTCCTTCAACCTCTGGACCTCACGCTAAAGGAAGGCTCTAAACGGTATAACTGCTCACTAGGTAGATAACCGTGGAAGGTGCTAAACAGCCCTACTTGCTCTCACGGAGATAGATGATATCCATAGTGGCAAGAATCTCGCCATTAACACTCTCTAAGCAATTGATGAATATAGTATTCGCGATAGGATAGGATACTTTATCCTCAATAACGCTTCTCTAAATGATTGGGCAGTGGAGGAGCTAGCAGAGAAGCTTACTTTTAACGCTGAATGGAGGAGACTCCGCTACGCAGGCTATATTCTTAATCTTATCGCCCGCTAGGTCCTTTTCAGCCACGATTATGAAATGTTTGAGCAGGCAATTGCCCGGATCACCGACCTGAAAGAGGAGGTGCGATTATGGAGGGAGAAGGGCCCTATTAGTATGATATACAATATCGTCCAGTAGATAAATAGGTCTCTAGGAAGAGTAGAGCGATTCTAGAGAGCTTAGGGAGAGGTCTAGAGAGAGAGGAACAAAGGCTCCACTACTAAGCCTACAGTCCTAGCACTTATTATAGATAATTTGACGAGATGGAACTTAACCCGCGACATATTAGTACGCGCTATCAGGCTTAGAGTAGCAGTTAACCACTTCTTAGACCTAGAGAGCCTCCAGTACGATAAACTAGTTGCCTAGAAGGCTAAAAAACCGCTCTCTAAAAGGCTAGAGGACTTAGTTACCTAGATAATCCTCTAGAATCGCATGCGGGCTGATAACTAGCAGATCACTATTAAACTCATGGAGATCCTTAAGCCGTTTAAGCAGGCTACTAAGGCACTAGAAGGGCGCCTGAGTAAGAATTTAGACCATAGAATTACTAAGGTAGCTCCTATGCTTAAGATTTTACTATCAGACCTAGAGGATCTAAAGCAGCAGTATGCGGAAGCATCTGACAGTGATGACCGGAGACCCTTCTAGGTAGTAATTAAGCAAGCCTAGCAAAAGGCACAACACTACTATAATGCTATAGGAAAGTCTCTAGTGTACGCCGCTTCTATTATCCTAGACCCACGGCTTAAGAAACCCTACTTAGATAAGGAGTGGGGTCTACAGTAGTTAAATCACAGCGTCAAGGAGATTAAGAAGCTCCTAGAGAAGGATTACAAGAATATTAACCCTACGCCGCTAACCGTTCAACTCTTTTCATAAGAATCTTAGCTCTCTTAGGAGTCTCATACACCTCTTGGAGAGCTCTCCAGCAACCGTTAACCGCCAAGGAAGAAGCTCAAACATGCCTCTATTACTAAGAAGCTTAAGGCTACGCGCTATTTCCCACTCCTGGAGAAGGCCGACGATGAGCTCACCTAATACATATTAGAGAAGCAAGTTAATGAGCCTGAACTAGTCCCTTTCTAGTACTGGAGGAGACTAGAAGTACGCTCTTAGTTTCCTGCTCTAGCATGGCTGGCCATAGATATGCTCTTAATTCCGGCAATAAGCTCTGAACTAGAGAGGATTTTCAGTAACGCTGGAGTAGTACTCACACCTCAGCGTTCAAGGCTTAAAGAAGACGCCCTACAAGCTACTCTCTGCCTTTTGAACTGGGGTAATAGTAGCCTTATTATGATAGGCAAACACTCTAGTAGATTACGCGGAAGCCTAGGAGCTGACATGAGTTTTATTCTTAACTTTTCAGAAGTTGAGGATAGCGATGATGAGGATAGCGTCTTTTTTGAGAGCTGGGAGGGCATAACTGATGATAGTAGTAAGTAGAGCGTTACTTTAATAGAGTTCTAGTCTTATTTACTACCTACTATAAGATAAAGGCGACGGCGTTGGCCACTGTTATGATAGACTTCATGTGCACGTGACTGGGAAAATTCACCCTCTAGGGCCTTGATATCCGCTATCTAAATAAGCTTTTTAACCTCTTGAGATCTCCTTCCTATAGTAGTTAGTACTACTAACTAATCTTGTGGGTAACTCTATGGAGACTCCGTGGAGTAGATAGAAGGAGTAGGAGTACTCCAACTCCTTCCTTGTCGAAGCCTGCTAAGGACCACTTAAAAATCAACGTAATAGTAGCTTACATAAAGCTCTCTAAGTATTATACGCTGCTTAAAGAGACGCTAGTTTATTACGCCTCTATAGTCCTCTACCCGTATTACAAGTACTACTTTGTAAACTCGTGGACTAGAGAGTACAGTATATGGCTTAAAAAAGCTAATAGGTAATTCTAAGAGCTGTAGACTAAGTACAAGAAGGGTGACAGCGGCCCTGTTAACTCTCCCTCGCGTAAACGGAAGCGCGTTACTAATATTGATGACTACGCTAAGCAGCACGTTAAGCCTCTAAGAGCTGAAAAAGTAGCTCCTCTTGTATAGAGTACTAATGAATTTAAGCGCTGGTGGCATAATAAACCTAGTGTCCCTAAGGATCACATACACCGTATAGATCTTATTTGGTATTGGCTATCTCTCCGCGATAAGTATCCTAGCCTTTCTTAGTTGGCAGTTGATCTTATGTCAATCCCAGCGTCCTCCTGTTACTGTGAGAGAGTATTCTCCGAGGTTGGCGATATAATAGAGCCCAAACGCCGTAAAATGAGCCCTCAATTGCTCTCCACTATCACCTGCGTGAGGAGCTGGCTGAGGGCGGGTTTTACTCCACCCAGGGCGACGCCCGACGGAGAGCTCCCAGTAGAGCTCTCAGAGTCAGAGATTCAAGATATCTATCAGATATCCGACTGGGATACTCCTCTCTAGGTCCCTGTACGCAAATATCATCTTACTGCGATTTTTCCAGCAATTAATCAATCAATCTTCAATCAATTTTCCCTTAAAATTACCCTCAGGTTAATCAATTCAGCTTCCCAGGTCCCTTATGATCAATCAGGAAGGTTTCAGCTCCAAAAACTGACCTGATTGATTGATAGCAACTCTGCTTCCGACGCGTCCCGCGTTTATTCTTGGCTGCTTGATTCTGTCTCTGATGACCGCGGCAATCGATACATTGCCACATACAAATCTGAAGACTCGGCTGGTGTTCTCAACGCGACTTCTGGAAAACCATCTAGCCTGCATGAGGCAAATAGATCCCCAGAAACAAGAGCCACGAACAAACATCTCAAGTCTATCAAGTATGGTAACCTCACTAGTACATTGTCACCTTTATACCAGGGCGACGCCGATCAACATTGGATGTTCGAAATAGTGCTGGACTACGGCGAGCATCACTTGACTGCACCTGCACCAGGCGATAATGGAACTTGGAAGTTGCGCAGAGATCCGTTCTCCTCTTACCGATCTGGATTCGAGCTTCGAACTTACCGGTTATGCCAGCGAATCTTGATCTTCCATCACTTCCCTGACGAACCGGAAATTGGCAATGATTGCCTCGTGAAGGCACTCGAGATTAAATTCCGTGATCAAGCGCCCGGCGAGGATGCGAGTGTTGGGAATCCTCGGGGCTCCCTTCTCGCTGAAGTGAGATTCTGCGGCTTTCGTCGACCAACTCTCACCAGTGAGTACACCAAGGCCTACATGGCGCCAATATCATTCACGTACGCTATCCACGAGATGGGAACAGAGATGTCAACAGTCAGTCCGGACTGACAAGACTGACTGACTGACTGGTATATAGCAGTCAGTCCAGTCAGTCCAAGGCCATGATTTATAGCAGTCAGTCAGTCTGAAGGCCTCAGACTGACTAGGACTGACTACTATCAGACTAGTATATACCGTATATTTAATGGAGAGAATCTCACGATAGTTTTATAGTGTTAAGGTCTCTAAGCCTTAGGCTAATTTACCTAATTAGGCAATATAAGCGAGATTAACCTAATAGTAAACATTATAACGCGTATTAATAGGCTACTATTACCTACCTTTACCTATCCACTAACGCCTATTCTACGCTATTTTAAAGCCCTAGATGAATAGCAACCTTAAAAAGGTCTCTAGGGAGACCATTGCGCGCGAATACTGTAGAAATCCACCCTAAAAAGCGCCCTCTATCACGCCTGCCATTAAGACGCCTGTTAACCCTCTAGATAATGCAATTCAAGCTACTTAAGCCCTTACACCCCTTAATAATAATAGCAATGACTATCTATTTAAAGGCCTTAACTGGGCGCGTGTCCCTTACCTATAGAAGCGTTTTACGCAGCATCTAAAGGGTAAACCAAGCTAGATATATAAGTATAGCTAGCCTATTTAGTACTATAAGAAGTAGTAGAACTACTAGCTCTATCACTATTACTACACGCATAAAATTAGTGGTAGTAAGTACTATGTTATAAGCTCTATGTCCTTAGCTACTTCTTATCTTAACTAGAAGACGCGTAGTTATAGGATTAATTATAATAGTAAGATTAACTTTTAGCTTCCTATAGTAACTAGCTCTATTATTAACTAGCTCTAGTTTAAAGGCGTTAAGATCTTGTAAGAGGTAGCTAACTAGATAGCCTCTAGCTTCTCATAGAAGCGCTTCCTTAACACTATAAAAGACTAGGTGCAGGCTAATAACTAAAGCCTCTAGATAATTAAGGCGCCTACTTTCTACTATATAATTACTACTGTAAACCCACTAGTAGAGTAGGTCCTTTAGTAGAGCTATAATACCCTTCATAATTATATTTTAGCTAAATACTACGCCTATATCCCCACTATCATAGAGCACCTCTACTGCGCAAAGTCGCTTATATACGTATCCTTTAATAATTAGACTTTAATAGGCGGTAAGCACGCTATTACTAGGATCTATATATACTATCTAAATAAGGCAGGTAATATTAAGGACTACCTGCTTAGCCTTCTAGTCCTACATAGTAAGCACTATAGTGATAATATTGCTAAAGTAGTAAGTAAGACGCTTTAAGCCTTTAGCATTAATAAGCAGCGAGTTAGATACTTTATACTTAATAACGTAATAAATAATAATATAGCTATAACTACTCTAGGTAATAAGTATAGCTTCTACGCTCCTTACTATTAGCTCCGTTGCACCTACCATATTCTTAACTTAGGCGCCTAAACGATTATTTAGGGCAAGGATAAAGAGTCCTTTAAGAATAAGGATAAGAATCTACTAGTAAAACAGCCCTCTATATTTCTTACTTTTCATAAAGCTTGCTAACCCATCTACTAGGCAGAGGAGAAGTTCCTTAAGGAGTAGCGCAAATACGGCCTAATTAGAGTTCTATTTAACGTAATTATATTAGTTTACTTACCTTAAGTTTATAAGCTATTAAAGAAGCTTTAAGAAGAGGAGGCTAGTCGCCTACGTAAAGAGTTTAAGATAAGAGAGCTAGTTAAGCTAGTTAAGACATAGTAGAACTTATACTTTACGGCCTTAGAGAGGGCTATAGAGCTTTATAGCCTACTTAATAATTATATACATATTAAGATTAATAAGAGTCGCGTTAAATAAGCTTCTTAGCGTCGTGATCCCTAGAAGCCTCGCTTAGAGCCTAGGGTCTTTATCTATAAGGGTAGCTTATTAGGCAATAACTAGGTAATGATTACTAAGTACGTTAACCTCCTCTACCTATTTTAAGAGGCTATAAAGCTGCTTAAAGGCAGAGGTAAACATGGCAACTATAGTGCAATTTAAGAGGTTCTTATTACCTTTAAATAGCTACTTAATTAATTAGAGGAGTAGAAAGATCGCCTCACTACTATTAACTATAAGGACCTAGATGCCCTAGAGGATTACCTAGTAATAAATGTTAACTTAGCCTATGCAAAGCTCTTAGCGTACTACGTGAAGCTTAATGACTCACCTATCTACTACGCAGCTACAGTCCTCCACCTACACTACAAGTACTATCTTAAGGCTTTATGGAAGGTCCTAGATAATTACTACAAGAGCGTTGATGGCCCTCACTATAAGAAGGACTAGCTCCCTAGAAATAATAAGGCCTTCTAGGCCTTGTGGTAATCATATAAAGAGAAGGCTACTCATAAAGCTGGCAAAGAGTCTTTGCTAGGACAGCGTCCCTTGAAGCGGCAGCGGCTTAGCCCATCATCATCGTGATCAACCTTTCTTACAAACTCTATAAAAGTAGCCATGAAGTCAATAGAGGAGACGCTTGACGACGAATATGAGGTCTAGAAGAGGCAGCCTATCCTTATAGAGGATAACGACCTATCACTTAACCTAATTAAATATTGGCAGGTCTACCAGAAGCAGTTCCCCATCCTATCATGGCTCGCGCTTGACATCTATGCAATACCAGCTTCTGCCGCTGACTGTGAGAGGACGTTCAGCGAGCTTAGCGATCTCCTTGGGACAAGGAGGCTCCGTATGAAGCCTGAGTTACTTGCTGCCCTCCAAAGCTTGAAGTCCTGGAAGCGTATAGGTATTAGACGCCCGACGAATAGCCCTCAGCCTCCCTACGAGCATACGGTCAA
>ML976994.1:309553-332663 GCA_010015675.1 Byssothecium circinans | reverse complement strand
AATTTCCAGCTCCCTAGGGGCCTAAGGACCTTCTCCCAGAGTGATGACAGGTATCACGTGTTTACGGGCCGTAGCTACGCCTACGGCCCGTAATCAGCTTTTTTTAAGCCCTCCGTACGTAAGTAGCTCTAATTTGACCCGTAACGTACACCTCATGAGCTCATACGTAGCGTAGTACGGACTGTTGGACACGCTGCTCACTGCTGGCGCTGCCGGAGCTGCTATCGGAGGCCGAGAAGGGATGGACACGGCCACGTTCTGGACCGGACTAGGCGAATCCGCCGTGGGCATTGGGAGCGGAATCTACAAGGGAATCAAGCTCACAAAGGAGTTCAGAGAGCTTGCACGACTATACCCCAATGAAACGCGCAGAGAGCTGCTCTTCCGGCTGTTCGGGACGAAGAATGACCCGGTGACGGGCAAGATGCCGCCCAGCGCCTGGCGCCCTGCCGAAGGCCCGTGGGTGCATCCAAAGGGATATGACGCGATCAGCAACAGCCACTGGATCGCGGCTGATTGGGTAAAAACGCAGCTCAACAAGCCGTGGGCGCAGCAGATCGTGCAGAGGCTGGGAACAACGACGAAAGACCTGGTGAACAAGCTGGTACACCCACTCAATATAAAGCCGGTGTGGCGCTCGATGCACTACCGGATTGATAAAACGTGCAGTGCCGTAAAGGGATCGACGCCGCCAAACCGGTATCCCGCTGTGATACAGCATCTTATGCGGCCGCCACACTACGCACACCAGATCGGGCAGGGCATCGTGAAAGGGGCTGGAACGTTGCTGCACAAAAACGATTAGGTAGGTGAGCAGCCTGAAGGGCTCGCGGAGTGGTAGAGTTGAACGAGGTTTCCGGTTACGTTGGCCATCTGGCTTGAGTGAAAGTTCTATCGTTTCGTGGGTATCATACCTGCCACTGGCGTCTGCTGCGAAATTTTCTAGTTGGGCGGAGCAATATAGTTAGCCTAGATTGAACTCGTATGATGATATGTCTATGAAGGCCGTCTTTCTTCTTCTGATTTGCCCCAGCGACGCTTGCATCAACGTCTTCTAGCCGCGAAATGCTATCCTCTGCCACCCTCTGCTCGACAAATCCCAAAGCCATATAGTTCATGCCGAGAGCGTGCTTCATGCTCCCGAGGCTTGTATAATTCACGATAGCGTATGAGAGTGCGTCGAAGATAGTGTTGCCTTCCTTAAGTGGCTTCTAGGCTGTGCTGTGTTTGAATTGCGCGTCCTGCAGTATTGACGCACAGTGGCAAGGCTTCCGTCGATGAGGATTATAGAACTATGTATCGGAAGCAATTTGGCGGCTGTTAGCCCTCTACGACATGCTCTGAGGTCTGCTCGCATGAAACCACGCTATTTTCAATCGAATTTGGTATGGGTTCAGGGGACGGTGGTCGGCGTTGCATTTGGGATCGGCACATGCCTACTCGGTGCATACGGTCGACCCATATTTGGATGATTCAGCTCAAATTGGCTCTTTGAAATGAATCTGACCCCCTTTGGTGGCATGGAGTAGTCGTCAACACCGTCACGGACTGCGGGCTAAGGATAGTGGCTCCACCAGCTTCCTGCGTTGGGGGACCCAAAGCCTCAGAGGACTTAACGGGGTGGTGTGAACTTGATGGCGGAGTTCCGTATGAGCACACCTCTTGAAGCCAGCAGGTAGGAGGAACTAGAGATAGGGGTATACTGGCCTGGCTTCACGGTGGCCGTGTCTGGAGCCCCCGTAGCTGTCATGGTGGACTGCATGATGGTGGTCAAATTCTTGGTGCGTCTGGAAGCTATTAGTAATTGTTAGTAATTTTTGTATAAAAATAACGTCACAGCTTACAAGTTAGGGTTTTAGTTGGTGGTGGAGTAGGAGTGAGATGAGGAGGGCAGACTGGTCAATAAATACGAGAACTGCGCAACCACGACAGGCTTGCGCCCGCTCCGCGCGAGAAGTGATGGGATTTGGCGAAGTAGTCGTTCAGATAGCTAAGTAATATGAGAAGTCCGCCTGCAACACGCGGCCGAGCAAAGTGGTAGAATTCCGCAACCGCAGCTATTCTAGATCCATCACTGGTGACAGGTGAGAGAATCTGGTGGTGAATCGACCGTTGGAAGTGATAGCATATGTGCCAGTAGCAAGTGACAGAATTCCGCAACCGCAGCCTTTCCGGATCCGGCACTAGGGTACAACGTCCCGATTTCTGGACCCACTCTACGCGAAAAGTGAGAGAATTTGGCGATGAATAGGCTGTTCAGAAAGTGATAGAAAGCCCGCATACGGCATGTGCCAGAGGAAAGTGATAGAAATCCGCAATCGCCGCTATTCTGGATCTGGCACTAGCGTCTACTAGTGCAGGCGCTAGGAATATATATACCTCCCGAGCTCTCTACTTATTTTCTTTTCTCTACACTTCGATCGATTCGACGAAATTTGCACACGCATAGCCCCCCCTTTCCACCCTCCACCCACCCACCGAGGCCTCGGCTACAATACACATCACCCCAATCTTCCCTACCATCCATTTCCGACCTTGAAGCTCCAGGTTTCGAACCGTGCCCACTACGTGTACCCACCACAAACTTCCACATTCTAGGCGACCATCAAGAGCAATACCGTCACCCCAAAGCATGACGGCTCAAGCGGATATTTCAACTTCAACCTATCACCGAGGCCAGCGAAGAGTTGGGTATAGATGCGGAGAGCCTCGCAAGTGAGTTGTTTCCTTGGGGTACCTGGTTCTCAAATACTGATCATGGCTCTCAGGTGATTCGATGCACACCCCAGGAAGGCCACCCAGCCGCACTCGCGCTTCAAGCAGACCTACAGCCTCTACGACATCGAAGAACTCCGAGCCACTGTGGACCAAAGAAGCCTTGTTTAATCCACCCAGCGAAATCTGGCCTTCGAGCTGCTGCACACGTATGATACATAAGACGCGCGGCTCGAAGGCTTGATGAGCAACTCGAGTGGATCCTGCAACGCCAGGACCCCAGGGCACCTGCCACCGTTACATCGATCCATCCATACGGCGAGGTCTGGCCTTCGAGCTGCTGCACACGTACGATACATAAGACGCGCAGCTCGAAGGCACCCCTAGCCCCTCCTCCAGATTCACCGATGGCCCGCACTCACAGCTAATTTCCTCATGGAGAGAAGGCTTAACGAGCAACTCGAGCTGCTGCACACGTATGATACATAAGACGCGCAGCTCGAAGGCTTGGCGGGGCGAGGTACAACGGGGAATAGAGGAAGCGAGGCAAAAAGTCGGCAAAGATCGTGGTGGAGTCGGAAGACGGAGGCCATCACCTCACGGAGACAGCGGAGACCACGACACCGGCGAAACTTCAACGACGGTTTGGCCTACAGCCAGAACAAGCTGGCACGCTCTCCTACGAGATTGCTTGCTACGCGCAGACTGGTGCAAGCGGCCACTTCGAATATCCCGTCCTTGCAGACCTCAAGCAGGAGGAGGCGGAAAAAGCCAAGAACCAACTACAAAAAGCGCAGACAGCGCATAGCAACACTAAGGATGCCCTCACTGAGACACCAAAAGAGGATGATTCGGATGAAGAGTATGAAAAGAGAAGGGCGTATCACCTTCGACGTGCGGCCGAAATCCTCCGCGCCTTCAGCGAAGCGCGACGTCGCCTTCATGAGCGATGGGATAACGGAGACTCACCATGATTCTCGGTGGCGCGGTTCTCCAACAATGCTTCGGTGGTTCATTATGGGACTAGGGTATTAGCTTTAATAAAGTTAAGGTCTTTATAAGGTAATTTAAGAGCTTAGGGTTTCTTTTTCCTTTTCTTTTCTTTTCCTTTTCCTTTTCTTTTCTTTTCCTTCTCCTTTTCCTTTTCCTTTTCCTTTTTCTTTTTCTTTTTATAACTAGCTCTCCTTAGCATGCGAGAGTTTGGGGTCTCGTTAATATTTACAAGGGTCCAGCTTACGTTTCGGAGATTGAGGAACTGGGGTCATTATCTTCCAAAAGTTCGGTTTTTGATTTCTTGCCCCTGCAGTATCTATGCATTTTAAATTATTTACCAGAGGGCGTATGTCATTTTGGGAAACGGGGGTTATAAATTTATATCTGATCGGTGCCACGGCTTACTCGGCGTCGGGGTTCACAGGGAGTTCCTTTATTGCATTTTGACTCTTCGCTATGAAAATCACAGTCCGCTTGTAATTTCCAAGGCCTTGGTGACCCATTGAACGGTGAAGAGACCTCCCAGTAGCCCATGGCCCTCTGGAGCGTGCCGTTGAGATGCGTTCTTTCATGGTGGCCGCTTTGAATGGGGTCTTGGAGGTTGTGGTAGCCACTGAGAACTTTTGATTGTCGTATTGGAAAATCCGTCGACGAACGTAGTCTATTTCAGTCCGGCCTCCGTGCGGGGTCGCTTTTGCTTGCTCTGCAGAGAAATTTGTACAGACTGGTCAATGGTGCCAGCGTTGCGCTTCAGATTGATGTTCCCCGAAATAGATTGGTCGTTCGTAGTCGGTGGTCTCTCCTCGAAATTCCTGCTCTTCATCAAGGTCCAGCTCTTGGTGAGCCTCTTCGCCAAAGTCCGGCTCTTCGGGAGCCTCTCCACCGAGGCACAGCTCTCCGTAAGCCTCTCCATCAAGGTCCTGCTCTCCGTCAGCGTCTTATCCAAAGTCCTGCTCGTTCTTCCAGTCAACCTCTCCCTCAGCCTCAACAATCTCCACTATGCGCCCGTTTACCGTTCCATTGCTATATAACAAGTGTACTTGTGTCTTCCAGAAGGCGAGAGTCCGGGAGGTTCAGAGCATGCCCAAATATATTCGCCATGTAGTCTGGTAGCGCGAATCCTAGCCGCGCCTGTGCCCCACTATAGTACCAGTATGTGAAATTCTGGAGACTTTAAGGTACTCTTCTTTGAGCTTTGGCCTACATGGTGGCAAAGCTCTTTCTCTCATACCAAAGAGACGGTCCCTACGCAAACTAGATCCTCGGTGGAACCCTCGTCTCAACCAAAACATCTGAGCCTCACCATATGGAAGACACGACCATAGCCTCGGAGGGCTACGCCACAGAGGCACAGAGTACGGAGTTTGCAGAATTTGCTGCCAATAATGACAGCCATCGTATTCCAATTGCTGCAGCCATCGGTGGACGAGATGTTTCGGTATATTGATGCAGGTTAAGACCACGATACTTTACGCATAAGACTAGTGCTGATACTTGGAGACGTCGGCTAAGTACATCAACTTAGACACTATATGAAACGGAAATGGTAAGCAAGGATAGAAGAAGAGAGTCCATGACGGATACATCAAGACGTGGACCCCAATTAGACTTGTCAACAATCAACTCGAACCCAATTACTTGATTGAGTTGATTGAGTTTATCAACTCAACTCAACTCAATTCGAGAGCCGCTTAAACTCAACTCAACTCAATCAGAGAGGCTCAAGTTGATTGAGTTGATTGAGCTGATTGAGTTCAAATTAAGTTCGTGATAGAGGCTAGGTAGAGAAGTGCCAGGTAGTCGCGTAGAGTCACTCTATTGGCTAATTAACAGTTAAGCTAGTCCTTAATAGGTAGCCTTAGCGAGAGACGCACTTAGAAGCTTATTAACGCGTTAACTATTACTATTTTATATTAACTATACTACTTACCTACGCCTTAATTACTAGATATAAACTAGAACCTTAAGAAAGCCTTTAAAGACTAAGTCTAGCTTATAAACCATAAGAAATAGCGCCTAAAACCTACTTCTCTACGCGCTAAACCTAACGATAAATCGACTACTAATATAGATGCCTAAGCCTATATAGTAGTAGATAATGACGATGATTTAACGTAAGAGGGCCTTAAATAGATGAGAGTGCCTCATCTATAGAAGAGAGCTTATAAACACGGCCAAGGTAGTAGGCCAAGCTAGATATATTAATATGGCTAGCTAGTTTAGTATTAATAGTAAGAAAAGAAGTTCTAGCTCTATAAGTACTACTATTAATATAAGAAAACTAGTAGTAAGTTTAACGTCTATTAATTAATAAGCTTAGTAGCTACCTATCTATAGTAGAATGTCCACGGATATGGCATTAGTAAGGAAGGTAAAATTAAATTAAATTTACTACTAGGGTAGTTATTAATCTTTATAGCTATATAGTCTAATAGGGTTTAGGTCTTTTAAGAAGTTACTAACGCGCTAGCTAGCGCCTTCTCTAAGGTGCGATTTAAAGAAGCCGTTAAAGACTAGGTAATTGCTAATAACTAGTCGTTATGCGTTATTAAGAGACTAAAGTTTTAAGCAATAATTAAAGCCACTAATCCTATGGCAGAAGCAAGCCTTTAGCAAAGTTATAATAGTCTCTAAGATGCTATCCTTCATAAGTATAAGTCCTATATCCCTACTATTATTAATTTCTTAAAGCAATCACGTTTACTTATATATATAAGTTTTAATAATTAGACGTTAACTAGAGGCAAGTAAGTACTTACTAGGATATGTATACACTACCTAGGCTTAAGCGGAGGCGTATTAGACTACCTTATTAGCCTACTAGAGCTTTACGGCAAGCACTTAGGTAGGAACCTCACGTTAGTCGTCTAAGCAATGCTTAAGATGTTTAAAATTAGTAAAAAGCAACTAGGTTACTTTATACTTAATAATGCTATAAACAATGACTTAGTAATTAACGCGCTATTAGAGGAGTATAACTTCTACGCGCCCTATTATTAGCTACGCTATACGTGCTACATCATTAACCTAGCCGCTTAAACAGTTATATAGGGCAAGGATAAAAAGGCGTTTAAAAATAATAAGGAGAACTTAGATAAGGAGAAGAAGCTTATAAAGGAATAGTAGAAATACGGCCCTATTAGAGTATTATTTAACGTTATCTTATTAATATATATACTATAATCCTAATAGCTCCTTAAGCGCTTCTAAATTAAGGAGGCAAAGCGTCTTAAGACGCAGGGCTTTAGGCTGAAAGAGCTTGTTAAGCCCATTAAGACTCGCTAGAACTCTTATCACGCCTGCTTTAAGCGCGCGGCTAAGCTGGCAGGGCCCATTAACGCGTATATTAATTTCCGCGCGTAGGACTATAGAGCTGAGACTGCCTCATGGCGGAGAGAGCTGTTAACTAAGAGACTTAAGCCAAGGCTCTTTATTACTAAGGGAGGTTTTACTGCAAAGGACTAGGCGACAATTACTAAGTATATTAGGCTACTCGCGCCCTTTAAGGAGGCGATAAGGTAGCTGCAAGGTAGGACTAAAGTCAGCAACTATAGAGCTATCTAAAAGGTTATTATCGCCTTTAAGTTCCTGCTTAATAAGCTTAAATAGATGAAGGAGCGCCTTGCTAAAGTAGACTATACAGCTAAAGACGCGCCTAAGGACTACTTAATAACTAACGTTAATACCATATATAAGAAGCTCTTAGAGTACTATAATAAGCTTAACGCGTCCTTAGTCTACTACGCCGTAATAATCCTCTATCTAACGTATAAACACTATCTTGATAGCGCTTAGAGGGTCCCTAATAACTAGGATGAGGTAGAGAAGGGCCCTTATCTATAGTAGGACTAGCTGCCGAGCAACCATTAGGCCTTCCTAGCGCTCTAGAAATTATACAAGGATTGAATAGCTATTAAGGCTGCTAACGTGCAGGGTGATGAGGGCAATCAACGGCCTGCTAAGCGCTATAAAGTCAACGCTGGAAGCAGCCAGGCAGCCTTCCTTAATAGTTTGATGCAGGCTGCTATTAAACAGAAGGAGCAGACGCTTAACGACGAGTTTAAACTATAGAAGAAGGAGCCTCCTCTTAGCCCTAATAACTTATTAGCTATTAATCCTATTAAATACTAGCTACTCTAAGAGAATTAATATCCTACTTTGATAAAGCTTGCCCTTAACATCTACTTAATCTTAGCCTTAGTAGCTGATTGTGAGAGGACCTTTAGTAAGCTAGGAGATCTACTAGGTACTAGACAACTCTATATAAAGCCTAAGCTCCTCTTAGCGCTGCAGGCGCTTAAGTCCTAGAAGAGAATAGGCATCAAATGCTCTCCACAAGCCTTGTCTTCGTAAGGAGAGCTCTCTCTTAATGATCTTAATTACCTTTACGAGAAACTTGGCAACGATCCCTAAGTAATTAAACTTAATTAAGTTAACCTAACTTAACTTAAACGTCTTAAACTTAACTTAACTTAACTTAGACCTTACTGATTACGTTATCAATTAACTCAACTCAACTTGAAGGCCTCTGAATGCAACTCAACTCAATTTTGATGGTCAAATTGAGTTGAGTTGATTGTTGACAAGTCTAACCCCAATTAGTGTCAAGGGGTTCGAAAAGCTGAAGAAGAGAAAGCGCGAAGAGATCAACAAGAAAATAAACTAAGTCAAGGTTGATACCGCAAGACTGACAAAGGAATACGCTGATTCCGTCACGGAGGCAGATGGACTCAAACCTGCCACGGAAGGTGGCAAGGGAAGAAATCATGGACGCGACCAACATCCATTCAGAGTCTCGGGCCTAAGAGGTAAGGCTCATTACAGTAAAGATAAACTTTATTTGTTTTCGACGTTCAAACACAATCGTCAACAAACTCAAGGTCATGACGGCGAAAAAAGGGTGCGAGCAGGCTGTGAACACCATAGTCTAGCTCATGGTCAATTACCGCAAAGACCACGACAACAAGCCCAACATCTCCAAGGAATTTACCGAGGTGTAGGCCGAGACACGTTCAGATGGCGCGAATAGTCCAGGGCGAGGCCACGGAGACTGCAGGCAAGAGTGATGGGGTTTGACGGATCGACATGGACTTTCAATTGCATGGCGGTGGCGAGATAGGTGTGTAGAATATGCATCTTACATCACATCAATGAATGAAAACTGCAGGCCAATTTACACTGAATGAATATGAGGGGTTTCGATTTGAATACAGGCCATGTATGCAGAGAAACTTCAGCCAGCTCTCCGTTGCTGTCAATCGCTCGCTTGCATGCCCCAAGGTTCCGCACTGCAAACTCCATCGTTCACTGTTTAATCCTCACCTAGATCCACCATTTGAGGCTTTTCCCATTTCACTGAAGATCCTTCTGAATCGTCTGAGCCATCGGCGCCATCGCTATTTGATCCAGAGTCACCGTCGGGGGTAAGCTGATCGGTGTCATTGGGCTCGCTCTTCTCGTGACTGTCCGGGCCTCCGTTAGACGGCGATTTCGCTTCACTCAAGACATGCTGAAGTCTCCTCAGGAGAGCAATGTTGGCGATGGACCTCTTTACGAATCGCTCGAAGTCCTCCTTGGTGAACATCGCGTTGATGCGCTTGTAGACTCTGGCCTTCTCGACGATAGCTCTGTTGGCTTCGAGGACTTCTTCTAGCTTGTCCCGCTGATGTTCGAGAAGCTTGAGTTTCTTTTGCAGCTTTTTGAGTCGCTCGTCTTCCTTGTTCTTTCCGTTCTCGACAGCGGATGCCTATCACGCGGTTAGTACTCGCCTCTAGATCAGCTTGAGAGCTCGAGCCCTCACCGTGCCATCCTTCTCTTGCGCTCCGTTGCTGGTCTTGGTGGCATCGGTGACGAGAGGAGCCTCCGTGCGGTTCTGCGCGGCAGTGCTATCAGTCACCGTGTCTCAGAGGCTACGGAAGTAAAAGAGGTGGTACCTTTGTTTTCTTCTTGGGGCTACCACCATGGGTGACTGCAGGACGTTTGTTGTTTGGGGTCGACATGCTTCAGGGCGTGTATGTGGTGTCGAGTAAGAGGTAGTAGCCCGTAAGAAACAGTTCAAATATAACTCAAAATTAGCGCGATATTCAGCGCGAAATGACGCAATGCTTGAGTAAAGACGAGGATCACAGGTGAAGGCGGAAAACAAACGGGCGTTTGCAGGTGAAGGCAGGAAACAGGGACAGCGCTGTTTTCAGGTGAAGACGAGGGAGTAAGTTTGTGCACGACAATGCCCATTGTCAACGAAAAATCACATACACAAATATGAGGATATGATAGGAACGCCGTCTGCTCCATGTCTACTCCATGTAACCTTCTGGTCACGTGAGATTATGTGACAAAACCATGTGACCATCCCATTCCCGAGCTCAACACTCCCAAACTCTTTTACCTCAATTTCGCACTAGTTTGTTTTGCGCTAGTCCGCACTAGTTGGTATCAATACTTAAGCAATACTCTTCTCGTCTTTTTCTTCTTTTTCTCTACATTCCCAATTTCGTCTATCGTCAGCAGTACTTTAAACAGCATTCGAAGATCAGGTATGTTGAACTCAATATTCAGCAAGCGAAACCCCTCGGTGACCCATTACTCACATAATCAAGGATACATCTATACTATCCACGGAGCCCAAAGTCTTGCAGACTACGCTCTTGGCCACCGTTGCCGAACCTCGATATGCCCACCGAGGACAAAGGCACCCAGGCACCTGGTACAGAGCCCACTAAGCTAGCCTTCAGTGAGGAGTCACGGCGCATGAGGGTTGCGAAGACCAAGGATGGCTATAATGTATGGGTCTTTCGGTGCAGACTCAGACTGCAATACTTTATGCATGAGACCAGTAGGACTTCACACTACAAGACCTCAGAGGCCTTCGTAGACCCTGAGACCTTATGGGATGGGAAAGGAAAACAGTTGTGGAAAATTCGAGTCAAACAAGAGTACGTCAAGAGATGGCCACCGATGAGCACAAAAGACTTCGACAAGTTGAGAAAAGGCGAGGTCACGGAGCCGATCAACAGTCCAGAAGATGAAAGCGACGCAAGCAACAGTGAACTCGACAGCACCGATGCGCCAAACAACCACGAGGCTGGTGAAGACAACGATCTCACCATGGACGACTACTTCGATGGAAATGAAATTTCTGAGAAATATGATTTGAGAAAGCAAAAATTCTTCGATGAGGAAGATTCCTCCGACGAATACGATCCAATAGCCTCTTTGGAGGCTTATCGAGCCAAGAAGGTGGACAAGAACAATCCATTATTTGAATTGAGACAACACATATTTGAACTGAGGCAACAAGTCAGAAACGGCAGAGATGGCCACCACGATAAACTGGCAGAGTCAATTTTGAAATATGCCGAGTCTTATGAGAGGACGAGCCTTATTCTCGAAAATATGGCCAGAGGAGGAACCGTCAACACTGAAACCACTGCGACCACCAGCTCGAAGCCCACGGCCACGGAGGAAAATAATGCGGCCTAACTCCACTCCCAAAGTGAACGCCAGGAGGTGGAAGCCCAATCAAGGAGGTCTGTAAGGAGGCTGGAACTGCCATGGAATCGACACACCGTTAGACCGGCCACGGAGACTATGTCCTCTACGAACTTGGAGTGGATATTTTCAAAAGCCTTTTTTTTTTTTTTTGGTTGCGGGGGGGGGGGGGGGGGGGGGGGGGATTCTTGCTTTCCATGTTAGCGTTTTGGTTGCAATTTGGCCTTTGAGTTTGAAAACCGAGGCGATTTTCTGGTTATCTCCTTTCTAAGATACACCGAAGGCTCAGGGCTCGGAGACCCCGTTCACGGAGAGCAACCCACCAACCCAAACGCCAGGAAACCGACAAGGCTTAGGCCTCGGAGACCCGGCCTTCTTGGACGTGTTTCGGTGGCTGGTATACCTAGGTAGGTGCCTTGAGACAAGGAGCTTATTAGAGCCCTGCATGAAAGGCCTCGAGTTTCCATTCCATTGCTTTTCTTCATGTCTCCACGGTAGGTTTCCAACATGGAGACCAGAGCTAGGGGAATACGATCCATGTAACTCTAGATGACGGACATGGAGCGAAAATATGCAGATAGGTGGACTCGTATGAGCGTTCGTGAGCTCGATCAGCTACACAAGGACACAGGCATGCAGCCGTGCGATTCTGTCGTCATGGAGGCAATTCCAGGAGTCTTCAATCAGTCAAGAAAGGGAAGCGTCAAGAAGGAAGTCACCGAGGATTCCAAGCAGGTTATTGGTATTGAAGTCAAAGAGGCCCGGCAGTCAATCAAGAGCGAGGTTCTGATCGAGGTTACTCAGCTCATTGAGGACAAGTTTCGAGAGCAGGTGAACAATAAGGCAAGTGAGCCAGGCAGACCAAGCACGAGTACAGAATTCCTGGCAGGCTCGAAGACTATCAAATGCAAGCATTCAGCAACGGAGGCACTTGGTTACAATCAGTCACCGACCACCAGCCGTTTGCAAGATACACCAAGGCTCAAAGCACCGACAACTTCATAACCAGCAAAAGCCAGCCAGGCTGCTCAGTCCAACACCAGCAGCAATCAAACTGCACTCAACAACCAGAGAGCCTCCACTGAGAATAAATCTGACTCTTACACGTTGCCGAGTTCTTTGCCGAAGCCCACCACCACGAAGCCTATTAAGACGGACTGCTCTGATCCCCGGAGTCAGTGTCTGGATGGACGTTCAACCAAGAAAGGCCACAAGAAATCTAGAACCACCATGAAATCGACTTCGGTGCGCCGGTCATTAAGCCACGCCAACCGCAACACCGTCACCAAGGAGATAACGGCACCTATAACGACGAAACCAGCTAAGGAGACTGACTTGTCTTGGGCTTTTGAGGGCTAAGCTGCTACTTTGAGGTAATGGCTGCTGGAATGAAAGAGATGTCATCGAGCCAGCTAAGGAATTGGCGAGTTGGGAAGCGAAAAAAGTTATGATTTTCTCTTTTCTCTTTTTATCTCTTTTGGCTTATTTTGATATCCATGGAGTTTGGTCTCTAAGAGTATGGCTCTTCAAGGTTTGGTCTTGGAGGCACAGCTCTCCAAGGTTCGGTCTCGGGGGCACAGCTCTCCAAGGTTCGGTCTCGGAGGCACAGCTCTCCAAGGCATGGTTCTCAAAGGCATGGTTCTCAAAGGCATGGTTCTCCAAGGCATGGTTCTCAAAGGCATGGTTCTCAAAGGCATGGTTCTCCGAGGCATGGTTCTCCGAGGCATGGTTCTCCGAGGCATTATGCACGCACAAAGGACTTTGAACCCCAAGGGCTTCGGTTTTCAGTTAGCGCTCAGGTACTGGCTCAGTTTACTACTCTCAAATAAGGAGACCATGTCACTATGTCATTTTGTCAGAATTTAACTTGGATACGTTCGTCTAACTGCAATGAAATCAGGATAATTATATCAAGCTCAGTCCCTATCTACATCACCCTCATGAGGCCTCGAGATACCCCTTATCCGATCAACTTCAAGCCAACCTCTTTCAAAGCTCCGATGGTATGGTGTTGACCTCTTGCTCACTCCCTGCTCCATGTCCATCTGACCCCAAGTCGAAAATCCCCTTTATGTCCTTGTTTTGGGTTCTTTTACTTATCTGATCCTCCCGCTTCTATTGGCCTAGAGATCTCTATGCCAAAAGGGGATGTTTTCTCCTGATATCCTCTGTTCCCCACCGAGATCTTCCCTGAGCCTTCCCATCAAGAGCCTTCCCACCAAGAGCCTTCCCACCAAGGGCCTTCCAACGAGGGACCCTGTAGTCTCTCTTGCCCCCTTAGCGCACTCGGAACATACTATCAGCCCGCTATCATCCTATCCTCTTCCAAACTCATTCATATTCTTAACCTGCCAGTGTCCACTAGCCTTAAGAGGTCTATCGTCTTCTTCCTAATTGTACTCCTTGCTCTACCATCCACGGAATATCCCCCACCCACCGCCAGCCCACTGTGGCCTTCCTCACCCCATTAACGCACTCGAAACATCCCAGAGATGTCAACAGTCAGTCCGGACTGACAAGACTGACTGACTGACTGGTATATAGCAGTCAGTCCAGTCAGTCTGAGGCCATGATTTATAGCAGTCAGTCAGTCTGAAGGCCTTAGACTGACTAGGACTGACTACTATCAGACTAGTATATGCCATATATTTAATGGAGAGAATCTCATGATAGTTTTATAGTGTTAAGGTCTCTAAGCCTTAGGCTAATTTGCCTAATCAGGCAATAACGTATCCGTGCGCGTAATGCGCGGATTCGCGTGATGCGCCACTTTTTACTAGGAAGATCAAAGAAAATAAGCAACTTTAAAGTTATATAACTCTTTAACTACCTTTTCTTTTTAAAAGCTTCCTTAACTAAAGTTATAGAGAAAGACTATCTTTATAACTCTAGAATTTTAGTTTTCTAATAATAATTAGTTTTAAGAAAAAAGTATAAAAGTACTAAAACTTAAGTCTCTAAATTTTAAAAATAATATTTTTTTAGGAGTAAAGTATGCTATTTAGAATATATTTTATATTAGGACTTTTTCTTAGAAAGAACTACTTAAGAAGATAGATTATATTTCCTAATTTTCTTATTTAAAAAAGATAAAAAGATAATATAACTTTCTAGTTAATAGTTTTATTAGAAAGACCCTAATATAAAATATATTCTAAATAGCATACTTTACTCCTAAAAAAATATTATTTTTAAAATTGAGAGACTTAAGTTTTAGTACTTTTATACTTTTTTCTTAAAACTAATTATTATTAGAAAACTAAAATTCTAGAGTTATAAAGATAGTCTTTCTCTATAACTTTAGTTAAGGAAGCTTTTAAAAAGAAAAGGTAGTTAAAGAGTTATATAACTTTAAAGTTGCTTATTTTCTTTGATTTTCCTAGTAAAAAGCGGCGCATTACGCGCACGGATACGTTATAAGCGAGATTAAGCTAATAGTAAACATCATGACGCGTATCAATGGGCTGCCATTACCTACCTTTACCTATCTACTAACGCCTATCCTACGCTATTTTAAAGCCCTAGATAAACAGCAACCTCAAGAAGGTCTCTAAGGAGACTATTAGGCGCGAATACCGTAGAAATCCACCCTAAAAAGCGCCCTCTATCGCGCCTGCCGTCAAGACGCCTGTTGACCCTCTAGATGACGCGATTCAAGCTGCTTAAGCCCTCGCACCCCTTGATGATGATAGCGACGACCATCTATTCAAAGGCCTTAACTGGGCGCGTGTCCCTTACCTATAGAAGCGTTTTACGCAGCATCTAAAGGGTAAACCAAGCTAGATATATAAGTATGGCTGGCCTATTTGGCACTGTAAGAAGCAGCAGAACTACTAGCTCTATCGCTATTGCCACACGCATAAAATCAGTGGTGGCGAGTACTACGTCGCGAGCTCTACGTCCTTAGCTGCTTCTTATCTTAACTAGAAGACGCGTGGTCATGGGATTGATCGTAATAGCAAGATTAACTTTTAGCTTCCTATAGTAACTAGCTCTATCATTAACCAGCTCCAGTTCAAAGGCGTTAAGATCTCGCAAGAGGTAGCTAACCAGATGGCCTCTAGCTTCTCATAGAAGCGCTTCCTCAACGCTGTAAAAGACTAGGTGCAGGCCGATAACTAGAGCCTCTAGATAATTAAGGCGCCTACTTTCCGCCGTATGATCGCTACTATAAACCTACTGGTAGAGCAGGTCCTCTAGCGGAGCCACAATACCCTTCACAATCATATTTTAGCTGAATACCACGCCTATATCCCCGCTGTCGCAGAGCACCTCCGCCGCGCAAAGTCACTCATACACGTATCCTTTAATAATTAGACTTTGATAGGCGGCAAGTGCGCTCTCACTAGGATCTGTGTACACTATCTAAATAAGGTAGGTAATATTAAGGACTACCTGCTCAGCCTTCTAGTCCTACATAGCAAGCACTGTGGCGATAATATTACTGAAGTAGTAAGTAAGACGCTTTAAGCCTTTAGCGTCAATAAGCAGCGCGTCAGATACTTTGTGCTTAATAACGTGATAAATAACGACACGGCCATGACTACTCTAGGTGATAAGTATAGCTTCTACGCTCCTTACCATCGGCTCTGTTGCACCTGCCATGTTCTCAACTTAGGCGCCCAAACGATCATTTAGGGCAAGGACAGAGAGTCCTTTAAGAACGAGGATGAGAATCTACTAGTAAAACAGCCCTCTACGTTTCTTGCTTTTTATAAAGCTTGCTAACCCGTCTGCTAGGCAGAGGAGAAGTTCCTTAAGGAGTGGCGCAAATACGGCCTAATTAGAGTTCTATTTGACGTAATCGCATTAGTTTGTTCACCTTAAGCTCGCGAGCTATTAAAGAAGCTTTAAGAAGAGGAGGCTAGTCGCCTACGCGAAGAGTTTAAGATGAGAGAGCTAGTTAAGCTAGTCAAGACGCGGTGGAACTTATACTTTACGGCCTTAGAGAGGGCTATAGAGCTTCATAGCCCGCTTAACGATTATATACATATTAAGATTAATGAGAGTCACGTTAAATAAGCTTCTTAGCGTCGCGATCCCCAGAGGCCTCGCTCAGAGCCTAGGGTCTTTGTCCGTGAGGGTGGCTTGTCAGGCAATGACTAGGCGATGATTACTAAGTACGTTAACCTCCTCCGCCTATTTTAAGAGGCTATAAAGCTGCTTGAAGGCAGAGGTAAACATGGCAACCACGGTGCGATTTAGGAGGTTCTTATTACCTTTGAATGGCTACTTGATCAATTAGAGGAGCAGAAAGATCACCTCGCTGCTGTCGACTATAAGGACCCGGATACCCTAGAGGATTACCTAGTAATGAACGTTAACTTAGCCCATGCAAAGCTCTTAGCATACTACGCGAAGCTTAACGACTTACCTATCTACTACGTAGCTACAGTCCTCCACCCACACTATAAGCACTATCTTGAGGCTCTGTAGAAGGTCCTAGATAATTACCACGAGAGCGTTGACGGCCCTCACTATAAGAAGGACTAGCTCCCTAGAAATAACAAGGCCTTCTAGGCCTTGTGGCGATCATATAAAGAGAAGGCTACTCATGAAGCTAGCAAAGAGTCTCCGCCAGGACAGCGTCCCTTAAAGCAGCAGCGGCTTGGCCCACCGTCGTCGCGATCAACCTTTCTTGCAAACTCTATGAAAGCAGCCATGAAGTTAATAGAGGAGACGCTTGACGACGAATATGAGGTCTAGAAGAGGTAGCCTGTCCTTATAGAGGATAATAACCTATCACTTAACCTAATTAAATATTAGTAGGTCTACTAGAAGCAGTTCCCTATCCTATCACGGCTCGCGCTTGACATCTATGCAATACCAGCCTCTGCCGCTGACTGTAAGAGGACGTTCAGCGAGCTTAGCGATCTCCTTGGGACGAGGAGGCTCCGTATGAAGCCTGAGTTACTTGCTGCCCTCCAAAGCTTGAAGTCCTAGAAGCGTATAGGTATTAGACGCCTGATGAATAGCCCTCAGCCTCCCTACGAGCATACGGTTAACGAGTTATCAATAATCCAGCAACACCTATACTAGTTCAACTGTAGTTAAGGCAGTCAGTTAGTCTAGAGCCCTTTAAAATAGCAGTCCAGTCAGTCCAGTTTAGACCTCCTCTGCTTACGTTAGCAGTCAGTCCAGTCAGTCCGGCGCCTCTAAAAATACCAGTCAGTCAGTCTCGAGCCCTCCAGACTGACTGATTGACTGTTGACAAGTCTGAAACATCCTATCAACCCGCTCCCATCCCATCCTCTTTCAAACCCATTTGCCTTTAAATCCGCTAGTTTGCACTAGCCTCAAGAGTTCTTCTTCCTCCTAACTACTCTCATAGCCCTGGCACCCGCCGCTACCCACACAAACCTACGAGTCCCCTGGCCGCGTCCATAGACTCCCATACTAACCTCATTTGAACTAGCTTACTTCCACAATCGGCTAGTGTCCACTAGCCTCATAATCTCTATATAAGTAGATCCTTTCTACTTTCATTTCTCTTTTTCTCTATCCTTCCTCTTCTTCTACACTTCCGGTTGACTTCCCTTGAAATCTCAAGACGAATATATGTGGGTCAAGGCCTTTCACACCATCAAGGGGTCCCCTTCAAAAGCATACACTGATACTGACATAACGACAGATACACCTCACACTAGTCACGGAGCCAAAGTCCCACCGTACCTCCTTGGCCACCGGAACACCTATCACACTTCCCAGATACCTGAAATCGAAGCCCTCACCATGGCTACAAATGAGCCCGCCACGCTCGCCTTCTGTGAGTGGTCTCACCGGATGAGAATTGGAAGGACGTACGACGGAAAAGATGTATGGGTATCGATGGACAAACTCAAGACTAGGTACCACACACATGAATCCGAGGGAGGGGCAGACTACATGATCACGGAGATCGATATTGACCTCAACACCCTTTGGATGCTGCCACCAAAGATGAAGTTTTGGAAGATGTTTCTGGAAGTCGAATACACGAAGAAGTGGGACCGAATGAGCATGAAAGAGCTTAAGGAGTTGCAAAAGGCCCCAGGAATGAAGCCGTCCGACATCGAGGTCATGGAGCCGATCCCTAGGTCAGGAAATTGGGTGATGCAGGGCGAAAGTGGGAAGCAGATGGACAGTCAGGTGAAGCAGGCCATCGAGGGGATGGCCAAGGAGGTCAAGGAGATCAAGAAGGGGATGGACAAGGAAGTCAAGGAGATCAAGAAGGAGGTGGAGGAATTGAAGGAAAAGAATGGCAAGCATGAGATCAAGGAGAAGTTTGATGAAAAACACAGTGGATCTGCCACGGCGAGCGGTGTTACGAAGCCTACAACAGCAGTCTCCTCTGATGACTCCAAGCCGGCGACTCAAGTTTCTGCCCAGCCACCACGGAGGCCCCAATATTCCCGTGGTACAGGAATTCGTGCTGTATTCAAGAATCAGATGTCACCGATCCCACAGCCACCGAGAGCCGGCCAGGTCATCCAGCCCAGCGCCAACGCCACAAACCTTGCACCGAAGCAGAGGATAGCGCACACGGAGACTAGCTATCCTACGAGCTTGAGCACGGACACGAAGCCTTCGGTGATGAAAACCCTCAAGAGGACCTCTCTCCAAGCTCATGGTGAGCACAAGGGGTCTGAAGACGCGACCAAGAGGGCTCGTATGGAGACCGGAACTTCGATGACAAAGCCAGCGAAGGATATCGACTTCCTTGCAGATTTGGACTCTTTCCCAGACTGGTCATCAATCAACCTGAACTCAATCAGATTGATTGATTGATTGACATGGCCAATCAACCACAACTCAACTCGAGATAGGTGGAACTCAACCACAACTCAACTTGGAGATCCCGGATTGATTGAGTTAATTGAGTTCAAGTTGAGCTCTAAGTATATAGTAAAATTTTGTTTCGTAGAGTAAATTGTGAGGGGCCGTTGCACCTAGGATATACGCCTATCGATAACCTGCTTAGTAAGTACCTTGCGCGTAGCCTTAGGTAAGGCTTAACACTACGACTTCTTTTAACGGCCACCGCAACTACCTTACTAAAACTACCTACCCACCTACCCACGCGCCTACCTGTACAGATTATGAACGAGAATCTTCACAAGGCCTTCGAGAAAGCAGCCGCACGCGCAAATAGTAAGCGCCCGCCTCTAAAAGCCGCCTCTAGGCGCCCTGAAATCGACGCGTCCAAAGTCTTTGATAACCCTGATCCCCTACCCCGCGAAGATTCTGATATTAATGACGACGTATACGATGGCCTAGATTAGAATAGAGTACCTCATCTGTAGAAGCGGCCCTACGAACACTCACGCGGGTCTAAACTAAGCTAGATATACCTGTACGGCTGGCTAGTCTGGCATCAAGAGCAGTAGAAGAAGTACTAGCTTTGCAGGTACTACCACACCCATAAGAGATTTGGTGGAGAGTATAACGTTAGTCTCTCTACCAGCTCTGCAGCGAGCCATCTAGCACAATTTAAGCCTGGCCATGGCTACGATAAATCAGGCAAGATTACAAAGGCCCCGGCTAATCAAACGTCAATACTCGCTGCCATGCAGATGAAGGGGACTAAGGTATCTCAAGAGGTGGCCAACGAGCTGGCAGGAAGCTTCAACCGCACCAAGTTTCTTCGAGCAGTTACTTATTAGATCGCTGACGACAACCAGTCACTCTAAGTGATTAAGAAACCCTCCTTCCGCGCGCTAGTACAGGCCGCTAACCCACTAGCCGAATCCTACTTATGGAAGAGCCATGTGTCCCTCCGCGATGATATTGTTGCTAAGTACAAGGCGTTGATACTAGCCGTCGTGGAGCATCTCTATAAAGCGACTACCCTTATCCACCTCTCCTTTGATAACTAGACGTCGACGGGCAACAAGAAAGTAATTATGGGAATCTGCGTACACCATCTTGATGAGGCTGCTAAGCTGGTGGACTACCTGCTTAGCCTGCCCGTGCTACACGGGCAACACTCTGGCGCAAATATCGGCTCTCTGGTATCTGATACGCTCAAGGCCTTTAAGATAGATAGAGAACGTGTTGGCTACTTCGTTTTAGATAACGCTATGAATAACGACGTCGCTGTAGAGTTCCTAGCAGAAGATCTCAGCTTTTACGCGCCTTATCCAGAGTTGGCAACAATCAAGTCGACTTGATAACTTGACTTGATTGACTTGATTGTATCAAGTCAATCAAGTCAATCAGGGAGGCGAAATTTAGCAAGTCAATCAAGCAAATCCTGCCGACTTGATTGACTTGATTGATAGACTTGAATCCCTAGGATCTTAGGGGTTTATCGTAGAATACTGGATCCTTAGAGTATAAGGTAACTCAGAGTTAACGGACTTTACCTGAGATAGTTGCCTATCTAGGCTTAGCGCCGTATTTCTGAGTTTCCTTATCTCCTACTACCTATCTAACTTACCTACTTACCTACTACCTCTCTCGCTCTACCAACGCCCTCCTCTATTAATATGGCGTCGCCTGATCGCCTAGAAGGCATGAATAGTAACCTCTCTCAAGTTTTTAGCCAGCGGCTTGAAAGCACGGCGTCACAAACCCCTCCTAAAGATGGTGCCACTGATGTAGCCACTAACGCGCCGTCAGAGCTTAACGCTAAAAGCTTTATGGGCACCCCATCCGCCACTAATATAGAGGATGATGACAATGATTATGAGGGCATTAAATGGGTACGCTTACTAGATTATCATAAGCCAGCTCATGGTGCAAAGCGCAGTCAAAAGAGCTAGGTTTGGTGGCACGGATATCGCCTCTAGCACCGCAAGCAATAACGCCTGTACTGGCTCTGCCGCTATTGCCACTATCATAAGCACCCTAACGGATTTTATTACGCTGATTAATCAACTACGTCAATCGGGCGCCATCTTGGTGAGCGTAAAGCTAGCCACGGCATTAAGAAGAATAGCCTAAAAGCTACCTCCCGCGTCATGACTCCTTCCCAGCAATCCTCTCTGCTCGCCCACATCTATTACAAAGGCCTTGGCGTACCGCAGGGCGTTGCTAACCTCATCGTAGAGAGCTTCTCGCGCACAAGTTTCCTACAATCAGTGCTTGATTAGGTGGTGGCCGATAATCAGGCGCTCTCTATAATTAAGGGCGCCGCTTTTTAAGCTATGTTACGGCAGGCTAACCCGCTGGCTAAGGCAGAGCTATGGAGATCCCACAACACCCTATAAGCTTATATAATTGTGGAGTATGAGTCGTACATACCCACTGTCATTAATTACCTACGCGACGCGCGATCAGCTATACACATTTCCTTCAACAATTGGACGTCAACAGGCGGTAAGCAGGCGTTGACAGGTATCTGCGTCCACCACCTTGATCATGACGGCAAGCCTCGCGATTACGTATTAGGCCTGCCCTTGTTGATAGGCCAGCATATAGGCGTTAATATCGCCGCCGTCGTTGATGCCACGCTCAAGAGCTTCAAGATCTCCGCCTGCAACTTAGGTTACTTCGTCCTTGATAACGCCACTAACAACGACTCCGCAATCGACGCCCTAGCCATTAAATATAACTTTAACGCCCGCTATTAACGGCTACGCTGCGCCTGCCATATAATCAACCTCGCCGCCCAGCAAATTATATTTGGCAAAGATCGTGAGGCGTTTGAGAACGCGGAGGAGCATCTTGATAAGGAGGAGGCGTTTCTTGACGAGTGGCGTAAGGTTGGCCCTCTAGGCGTCTTAATTAACGTCATCGCCTCTATTTATACTCCGTAGGCTTAACAACTTCTTGAGCAGTGCCAGATAATTAGCAACACTTAATTAGAGGCAGATTGCAAAGTTAAAACGCTAGAGATCGTTAAGCTAGTAAAGATAAGGTGGAACTCCTATTACAACTATTTTACGCGCGCGCTTAAGCTCCGCATGCCTCTTAACGACTATATCAATCACAAGCTCGTTGAATATCGTCGCCAGGGCACCCGTCAACGCTCCCAACTGCCTGATCTTAAGAAGCGTCGGTTTATTGAAGAAGACGGCCTCTCTGCTAAGGATTGGGTGACAATTGCAGAGTACTAAAAAATCCTACAGCCCTTTAAAGAGGCCACCACCTGTATGGAGGGCAGGGGCGTAGCTAGCACGTTAGGAGCCATCTAGGAGGTGCTCCCTACGCTTAATTAGCTTGCCACCACCCTTGACGAGATGCTGTTTTAATATAACAACGTTGACTTTACTAACGTTAACGCCCTAGAGGATCATATATAAGCCACCTATAATATGGCTTATATAAAGATCCTTAAGTATATGCGCAAGCTAAAGGATACCCTAGCATACTACGCTGCCTGCCGTCTCCACCCACGCACGAAAAGTTACATGGATAAAGTGTGGGCTATGCCTCTTAATTACAGTAAGGAGGCTTATACAGGACCTCACACATACAAAGGCTAGCTAGATGATTGCCACGTTGGCTTTCAACGCTTGTGGGCAGAGTTTAAAGAGGCCGCCTCTCCCGTTAGTACTCTAGAGCCTCCGGCGAAGAAGGCACGTACTAGGCTAGCTAGTAGTTAGTCTGATTTTATAAGAGCTACCCTACAAGGTGACGACGCCCGTCTAGTCTATCGTCGCGATGAGTTTGAGCGCTGGATAATCGAGTCACCCGTGCTAGAGGAGTCCCTATTTACGCGCGACCCGATTCTATACTAGCTGGGGAAGGCTGACGAGTACCCCGTCTTATCGCGCTTCGCCCTCACAATCCTCAGCATCCCTGCGGCGGCTACTAACTGTGAGAGGACCTTCTCAGAGCTAGGCGATTTGCTGGAGACGAGGCGTCTTCATATGAAGGCAGATCTCCTCTCCGCTCTACAAAGCCTACGTAGCTAGAAGCGCCTTGGCTTAAAGCCTACGACGGCAGCAAAAAGTCCACGTAACGAAGCTATCTCTCCTGAAGAGCT
>ML976994.1:257161-297973 GCA_010015675.1 Byssothecium circinans | reverse complement strand
AGTAGTTATTTTATTAAAAAGAACCTAATATAAAATATATTCTAAATAGTATACTTTACTTCTAAAAAAATATTATTTTTTAATTTTAAAGACTTAAGTTTTAGTACTTTTATACTTTTTTCTTTAAACTAATTATTATTAAAAAACTAAAATTTTAAAGTTATAAAGATAGTTTTTCTCTATAACTTTAGTTAAGGAAGCTTTTAAAAAGAAAAAGTAATTAAAAAGTTATATAGCTTTAAAGTTACTTATTTTCTTTTAATTTTCCTAGTAAAAGGCGGGCGTTACGCGAATCCGGGCGTTACGCGCACGGACACGGTAGCCGATGTCGCGTTTCGCATTTCGCACTCCAGGCTCATTTTCAAGGTGTTTTCCTCCTCTCCTTGGGTGCCTCCTTCACCAACCCAGACACCGTAGTGATCTGATACCCCCTCCTCTTAATCTCAGGAATGACCTTCCTCAACATAGGCACCGTCCAACTCCTCCGATCGTGACAAATGATAATGCCTCCCGGCTTCAGCATGCTCAAGATATGCGCAGCATTGATCCTCCAGTACGGAATCTGCGGGTCGTGTGGGTAGATGTCGCCGAGCACAGTGCGATACTGCAGCATATCCATCCGCTCGCGCATGCGCTTTGAAAAGAAGCCCGAGCCGGGCCGAAAATAGTGCGGTGGATGCGTGTCTGAGCCCGCGGCCTTGTACGCTGCATTCAACATGCCGTCGACGGTGTCCATTTGGTGGATGAGTTCCGAATCCGGTAGTTTAACGGAGGGTTCGTCATGCATGGCATGGTTCCCCAATTCATGCCCCCTCTTGACCATCTCTTTCAGCACATTCTCTCTCCCGGGGACCTGCCCGCCGATAACAAAGAAGGTTGCATGCACATCGTTCTCTTTGAGAATATCCATAATCTGTTGCGAATAAGGACTCGGCGCATCGTCAATCGTCAGCGCGATGATCTTTTCAGACGTGTTTACATGCCACAGGACGTCCGGCCAGCGTCTCATGAACTTGCGGATCAGCGACGTGGGCGGCTTGTAGATGATGTAAAACGGCGTTAGGAAGATGAGGACCACGGCCAGGGCGATGAACATGGTGATCATCCGGGAGCGGCGGGCTTTGCGCCGGAGCTTCGAGGGAAGGCGGCAGAGATACGGCAGTCTGAACATGATGGTGTCGGAAGGCGCATGGTACGTCATGGGCAGACGGTGACAGAGGAATCGTGGGAGAAAAGTAAAACAGACATTGTCGAGGGTTTTTGTTTGCTGCGCAGCGGAGAATGCTCAAGTGCTGGCTGTGCAATGCTGAGAGATGAGGCCAGCGCCCCCCGGATGCGATGAAAGGGCGCTAGCCATCCTTGGAATGCTGCTGGTGTTAGCGTCGCACGTGATGGGGTTTAGCTTCAAATGTTCCTTGTTCCTGGCAGATCCTGCGAGTTTCTGCTTTGCTTTCTACACCGCGATACGAAGAATTCGTCGCGCACTGCCTCGCACTGCCAATTCGGGGGATAGTCGCGCTCGTCAGTCGAATTGTGCCCGAAGATTCGTAACGCGGCGACGTCAGCCTTGCGCCTCAATGGCCCGAAGCCCAGCGGCAGAGCCACGAAAGCCGTTCCCATAGGATGCACTGCTACGGCCCCGAGTGCTTTGCGGTCAGTCTCAGTCTCAGCCGCATCCCGCTGAACGCCTAAATCTGGGGCGGCCAAATTTAGGAATTGTCCGAAAAGCTCCTTGTCGCAGGCTTATTATCGTATTAACGACGAAACACGATGCTTGCTACCAACGGCACCTGGGGGCAGCATCTTGGAACCAATTTGTCACGCTTATTCGAACTGTATTCTACTTCGTTATAGGCCCTCTTAGAATGTTCCTAGAGAGATTTTGGACGTTTAATTGACTTGGCTGCCTTTTTCAAGTGGCTACTCAGGTCTCATTGCGTTCGTACATACCTTTTCTAGCGCTGGTGCCGTGCTGTGCTGTGCCAGGCGCTGGGTCTATATTCACTATTACCTAGTAGCATACAAGATGGGAGATGGTCTGGTGTATATTCATCACATGAGCCAAGCAAGAGACCTCCAATGTGATGATGCCTGAGGGGCTGAACATTTGCTTCCAATCCTACAATTTTACCAGCCTGCCAGAGAATACTCACTCTCTATCCTCACAGGACGACGCTAAGAAGGTGACAAGTCTATTCCAGGGTATCAAGCGATCAAATACGTTACGCAAAACTACAGAATAGTTCCATATTCATCCCATCCAACCACGTTCACATCTTCCGCGCCTTCCACGCAGTAACAAAATCCTTCTCCCTCGAAGCATCCGTCGTTCCAAAGCCAACGGAACTTTCCCCACCAACACTTCCCATATCAACCAAAGGCACCATGCTCGGCCGTCCATGTGCACACATGAACGGAAACACGCACTTCGCTAGCATCCTCACTAATGCGGTACACGCCTCCAAACTCAACTCGTCATTGAACATGATCGCCGACCGACAAGCGCGGGAGTTGACGAGGTCGATGAGGCCATCCGGGCAACTCAATATGCGTCTGACCCAAGCAGCGTGTTCGTCATGGTCAGAGATTCCAGGTTGAAGTGCGGCTGCAGAGTGAGCGACATCTACATACTTCCACAACGCTGAGCGGAGGAAGGTGATGAGAACCTGCGGATCTGCTTTGCATCGCTCCGAAATAGCTGGAGGCAGGGTCGTCACTGACATCACAGACTGCTGTCTCGCTGAATCCAAAGGCTCAACACTGAACAGTATGCCCCATGCAGCAAACTTGGGCGCGTATGTGACAAAGTACTGTTGCTCTTGGTCGGACACGGCAAATTGTATCGGTTTTTCCAGTATGGTGAAAGTGACGTGTGACCGGTGGCCGAGCTTCGAGCGATATCCGGAGTGTATGTGGTCTTTGGGAAGGGGCATGCAGAGATCAGAGAGAAGAGTCTCGACTTGGATACGCTCATCCGCGGCGTGTTGGTCAATCAACACAAGCACTTCAGCCTCTGTATTCGAATTGGACGGATTTTCAGGCGAATTTCGCATCTTGACGAGAATGAACTTTTTGTCCAGCTGTGCCATGACTTCCGCATTCGCGAGGCCGGGCTTCGAGAGCTTGCCGATGCTGGTCCCGGAAGCTGTGCTGAATGCCTTCGCCAATTCTATATGCGATGCGCCAAAACGCCGCCCGGATCCGTGTTCATGACCGTCGAATTGGTGCTCATGAGAGCAGACTTGCTGGATGCTTTTCTCGGCTGGCTTGAAGGCCGGATTTTCCCATGTTTGCAAAAAATTGCTCAGCCAAGGGGTCGATCCATCGCCGGATGTAGACTGCCTATGGGTAAGTCGTAATGGCTTGTTGTATTCAGTCAAGGTAGCTCCGAGCGGACCAACAGATGGAGCACTAACGCTTCGTGGAGGCGGTCGTGGTAGCACACAGCCGGTACGCGCATTGAGGAGGAAGGTCTGTTTAGTGGACGGGTCAGTCCAGGTCATGACTGCATCTTCAGCGGCCTCGTCATCGACTACCCCGGGCTCTGTGACTGCTGGAGACTTCAGCACACTTCCATTCAGCGACCCCGCAAGTAATGGCGAGATATTGATTGCAGGATCTTGCCGAGATGAGAGGGTAGTATCGCTTTTAGTATCCGAGCGAACATGATCAGTTGAAGGCCTGGCCGAACTCTCTTTTTCCTGAGTCTTCTTTGCCATATTGAGATTCTCCAAGAAGTCAGATCTGCCGCTTTTGATGCGAGACCATTGAGCAAAAGGTCCGAGCTGGGTTGAATTGGATGCCTTCTCTGTGGCCGTGCTTTTCAGCTTCTTTGTTTTGCGTGGCCATGACTTCGCTGGATCCTTGGAATCAGACCTCACTGATGGAGCATTCTTTGCCCTTCCTTCTTCACGCATTGAGTTGCCGGAATCGGAGCTGCTTGCACCCGAAGGGTCATCATGGCGGGCTCGGCTGATACAAGGTTTACGAGGTCGAAAGTGGTGTGCTGACAGCCATTGCGTAATCATGGCATTCAATACTCCTACCACTGTTTGAAGGTTGGTCTCGTCTTCGATGAACTGGTCTTCGGAGCGAACAGAATCATTGTTGCTTTTCAACGATATGCGGAGGTGAAACATCGGATATCGATCAACTCCTTTACGTGCTGTAAGCTGCCTGTTGGTATAGCCGTCGCTCTTGAATCGCTTGTCGCTTTGTCTTTTAACTTTCTCATGCTCATCAACGTTCGCATCGTCCTCGATGGTACCAAAACTGGACAGGGAAAAGATGCGGTTGACCTCATCGAAAAGTTCGTTGTGCCCTGACTCGGCGGACAGAGGCTTGATCCCTAGAGAGATGAATTGTACGCGCTTGGTCGGCGCAGGATCAAGAGATATGGCGCCCTTGATGGAGATGGTAGAGGTAGATGCAGACGTTGGAACCCACGCCGGCCATTCGTCAAAGGTAATAAAGTTTGCTTGGGTCAAAATGTTCAGTAAGGACTGTGATGCTGATGGGTGAGGTGTTTTTGCTCCGCCCACTCGATTCGAATCGGAGAAGTTTAGCAGCGTGTTGCCGTCTGCATCTCGGATTCTGAGTGCTACTGGCTGTCTCCAGCTCAGCAATAAACCCGTCACTTCTCTCTTCAGCAACCGCCAGAGGCGATCCAGCTCGGGTTTTTGCTCTATCAAAGCTGCTCGTTGCTTAACCCTCACGGGCAGATTGCCGAATAGATTGCGCACCGTCACTCGGGTGCCGTGCTTTTGGTGTATCTCGTGCTGAGCCTGCGCTGGAAGCTGTCGGTCTATGACCTTGGAGTGATGGAGCGACAATAGGTTATGGGAGCGGTTCTCGTGGTGCCGGGAAACAACCTGCAGGAGGCACATGGCAGCGAGGGCAGCAAGAAAGGTACCATTGCGGCCAAGAGAGACATCTTCAGAGTAGTACTTGGAAGTACCTGGTCATGTTAATGTTATATTCTTACAGTCAAGGACTAACGAACAGTGTAGTTTGCAGAGGTTTCCATCTTGTCGAAATTCAGACGGGGCGATACCGAGGCCATCATCCTCAACCGTGCAGCCTCCCCGCGTAAAGTCTACCGTCGCCTCGATCTTCGTAGCCTTCGCATCGAGAGAGTTCTTCAAAAGCTCCAGAACAACGCTGGTCAGGGATACGATGGCAGTGGACGACTTGATCTGGGCCGCCACCGCCTCAGGCAGCGGCTGGATGCATCTGCCCCGACTACTCGCCATCCCAGCCAGACATCCAAGCCGTATGCGGTCATTTCCCGGTGTTGGGGGGATGCATGTGGTGGTCCAGAATCGGCTTTGGGATTTGCACTGCAGCGTCTGGGCTGCATCGTCATCGTCACTAAAAGGCACGGGCCGCGGCCGCTTCGCAAACGGGCTAGCGGATTGCCATTGCCGCAATCATGGCTCCGCATCTGCATGTACCGGTTGACCTGCACTCCGCACCAAACACGCCGGACTGCGAAACACCCAAAAAGGATTACAATCGCCTGCCGTATTCCTACCAGCAAACTCCCTTCACCACCGGCGCATCCCTTTCCATTCCCGTCAACTCCGTCCCCCTCGCTTTGCGCCTTTTGGCTTAACGGTAGCCTCGTCATCGCCAATATACTCTACGTGGACCAACGTGTGCCTTTAAATACCCGCCAGGACGAGCCGACGCACCTCTCGATATTATTGTTGCACGCCGGGGTTCTCTCTAGCGCCGAAAGAATGGCCACCACCGCCGAAGCCGCGTCCAGGCCGCATGGTATGTCCCTTGGCACAGCCATCCCTTCTCTGGCCCATCTCTCCCCCTTCCCTTCAGATATCAAAGGCATACATGGTACTGACACTCTTGGGAAAAGACCGCCATGCGCGCAAGCGGCCCTTTGCGGGCTTTATGAAGCGCCTCGCAAACCTCAAATCATCGACCTCCGACTCCCCAGGCGCATCCGGGAAGAAGAGCCAGGGCGCATCTCAGCCAAAATCAAAGAAAACTGCCGCGAAGAACAATCCATACCCCGAATCGGGCCAGGTCAATGGCAGCGGAAACCCGCACCTCTCCTTCTCCAGCGGGGTCACTCCTCAATCGAACGAAAGCTTCACCTCCGTAGAGGCGGCCAGCGGCCATGGTCAACACCGCGCATTAGACAAGAGCAACAAATCGACGGCACCAACAGTGGCCACCAATGCGGGCACCGTCCATTCCGGAAGGTCCAAGGCAGAAACGGGCATCAGCAACACAGTCGGTGGAGGAAGCACATTCTCGTCGCCAAACCATTCAGAGCGCTCTCTTACCACAACCCTGACGACTATACAATCTACCGCCCCGAACAACGCGTTAGGAGGTGGACAGACGCACACACAAGCAGCCAATGGCCCGCCGGTACAATTCTCCCACCAGTTCCCAACGTCGCCTCCACCGTCCGCGATCCCTCCGCATCTGGCCCCGCAGTCCCAGCCGAACACCTACCAGGCCGCGACAGCCAACAACATGCTGACGGACAATGCATCGATCCTCACGCTAGCTTCGTCTTCCAAACGTCGCCGCCGTAACTCGCTCGATACCAATGCCTCCGTTCGCGCCTTGGCCCCCTCTTCTGTCTGGGGCGGCAGTCGAGAATCGCTCCCACTCAGTGTGCTATCTGGGAACCCCGACACGATTTACAGTCCGCAGAATAGGCCTGGTGTAGGCTTCGGAAACGCGGAGAGGGCAAGTCTATATTCTTTTTCAGGCGTCGCAGCTCCCGCGCTCAGCAGCGAGCGGAATAGCTACTACGCCAACAAGCAAAACACGGACGCTCAGAGCGTGCGAAGCGGGCTTCTGGGCCATGGCCGGACTGATAGTATCAACGGCTCCATTGGACCCAACCCGACTAGCCCCCTCGCAAGCCCGAGGGAACTTGCAGGAACAGGCAAGCTGAGTCGCCGCAGCTCTGAATGGAAAGAAATTGGGGACGGTAGTGATTTGGGCGAGGACGTCGATGCTCCTGTCAGTCCTATATCTGCCGAGCATGTAGACAAGGAGAAGGGCAAGGCGGTGTCAGTAACATCTTCTGGCTGAACTTGAATTCGGCTCTCAAGAGATTGGAATGTAGAGGTTACAGTCGTTTCGAAGTAGGCAGACAGCGTTCATGATGGGTTTTTGGTATTCAACGGTTGATGGGATGGGTGGATGGATCGGTGGCGTATCTAAACTGAAATCGGGCTGGGACCAGGAGGCACACGGCGGGCACACAACATGGGATGCATGGTTGGCGTATGGAATGGGCATGCGGCTTTTGTGTTGGAGATATATACCCTAACGCTGCCGGATATGCATAGTCACCATAATGGTGAGTTGTTTTGTTCACTTCTGTCGTCCTCTTCTCGTCGCGTCCGATCACTTTTGAATCATCATTCGTCCGCGATTTCAATACCTTATCGTGTGCTCGTCATTAGAAGCTAGATACCAAAAAGAAACGTTCGTTTGGTAGAACTTGAGGCAAGGTAGAGGTCAATTCTGAGCGAGCACTATGCTCATATACGTCTGGTCTGCTATCGTCTTGGGCTGTCATAACCCTCACCATCATCGCACGTCATTTGTCGTTTCTCAAGCCCTTCCTCTTCGCTTAAGCCTTCTGTGGCTTCTCATCTTGTCAAGTTTTTCCGCTCCGTCTGGCGCCTTCCCTGACTACGACCCACGAGCCCCTCTTCCCCACTCCCGAACACGACCTCTACACCCTACCCAAGCATTCTACCTCAACAACAGACACCACGCGACCTCCGTTGCCGCCATCTCAATGGCCGCCGCAACGACCTCCAAGCCCGCCACCGGTGCCCTCGCGCCCACCAAGAAGACCTCCACGCCTGGCATCACCAGCAGCAACAACGTCCTCAAAATCGAGATCGTCGGCGACGGTGACTTTTACATCCAGCTCACGCCTGAAGCCAAGCCGTCGGCTCTCACCGAGAAGGCTACCAATTACAACAACGCACAGCCTGCGGCTCACGCGGAGAATCCCAGCCTCAACCCCAAGCGTGCGCGAATTGTTCAGTTTCGTGTCTCCAAGGCGGTTTTGGCTAAGCATTCGACCTACTTCCAGCAGCTACTGAAGTTGCGTCCCGATCTGGTATGTACTTTTGTTGTTATGGAGTGTGCCTGCCGTCTTTGGATACGACGTGTGCGCATTTGCTTTTGATACTGAACTTGTACGGTGCTGGGGTGATAACAACAGCCCGTGAGAACTACAAGATCAGTTCATTTTCGAATGTCGTTCTCGAGCAGCCGCCCACGTTATTTTTATACTGCACATACTGACTGTCCACTAGCCTAGCGCAGTCTTTGAGAATCGAGGCATTGGCTTCGGCTATGCTTTCGAAATCTGGCTGCGTGCTATCCACCATGGCTGCAACACTCTCCCACCCAACCTCAAGGCGACGCATACTGAGCGTGCCTGGGTCGCCATCGGCGTCGGCGAGCAGTTCGGTACGTAATCCCAGGTAGCCATGTTTGAACTATGCGACTATCACGGCGGTATTGGTCAAGACGATGCGTACCACATTCTTGAACTGTTTTACTGACAAATTTCTCCCCTCCAGGCTTCGCCCCCAAGTATCTCCACAAGATCAAGCCGTGGTTCGTCGAGTGCTACAACCATGCCCTTCAGAACGGCGTCGGTCTCTCTCCGATGACAGCTTGTTGTCTCGCCTTCCCCTGCAGCGTCTTCGACCATGCTGAGGGCTTCATGAAGCTCACCAAGTACCTCGCGTACAACACTAACGGCAATATCTTCTCCCACAATCCCAGCAGCTTCCAGCACCTGAACAACGATGCTCGCATCCTCGATGGTATGTCTACCGTCCCATCCCACGACATAATCGGGACCTAACCGTATGCAGGCCCGCTCACAAACGCCCGCGCTCATATCCAGTCTGTATTGGATCGAGAGCTATTCTTCCCCTTGAAGAAGCTGCACGGCGCTACTTGCGATTGCCGCAAAGAGACCGCATTCGACTATCAAGCTGCCCTAATGGCGCTTGATTGCTGGCCGATTGAGAAGGCCGTAGCAAAGTACCCTCTCCAGGAGATCATCGACGAGCTGCAGAAATTCGACTTTGTCCCGAAGGCAGAGACGTGCCCTTCCGGTGTCTGCACCCACAACTTCATCAACTCTGTCCAGATTGCGATCAAGAAGACCAAGACCGCTTTCGATGGTCTCTGCTTGGACTGCATGGAGCGCAGCCAGTCTGATGAAATGCCGCGCCAGGACTTCATCAGCAAGAATGCGCCCTACAAAGGTTGCTTCGACATGGGCTGTCGCTTCGGGCACGGTCGTCACTCATGGTAAGGCAAACACCAGTTTTGGGTGAAAATCTGCAACACCTACCATGGCTCGTGCCAGGCAAAATGGAACCCTAGCTAACTTCTCAAGGTACTTCTCCTGGATGGGATCACTTGCCGTTCGACGCGACATCCTCAGCCAAAACCGTGCAGAGAAGAGCACTCGCGGGCGTAGGGGCAAGCGAGGAGGCAGGCGCTCGACGGCCCAGGACAGAAACGCAACTGATGATGGTTACCCTCATCGACCTTCGTTTGCACCGACCAGCAGCAGCGACAAGGAGAACGACATGGAGGATGAGGATGAGTTCTTCGACGCAGAGGATGACTACATCGTCCACGGTATCTCTGACATGCATTTGTCCGATCACCACTCTCACGAGTAACCAGTCTCCGATCTATGGTACAGTCATGTGTCAAAAGCTTGGTAACGCTTTCCATAGCATGGACCTGGTAAAGCGTTGCGAGGTTTCCAGACTGGTACTGTAATCAGTCATCGACGACATCGACATCGCAGCCGCTGCCCTCGCCATCCGACATGCTAACGGCACTAAGCCCAACGATCAATTTGTCTGGTCAACTACATGATTTGGCGTGTTGGCTGTTTGTATCATATACTTGGCTTACGGGGGATGGGGGCTTGCGGGCACCAAGGTTATGCCTCGATGCATGCTTTGGATTGTATCAAAGGAGCCTCCTCGGCTTCATCATGGCTCGGCGTGATATACCATGACCGATCGACCCAGTACGTCTGTCGCCTTAGATAAATTCACCTCACTGCCAGGCTCCTGGCTGGTGATTCGGATCTCTCTGGTTCTTGGGGCCGGAGGGACGTTTGTACAGTCGTCGGAGTCTCTAGTAATACATATTTCCCCCCATATTCCCCTGGCTTCTACGGTCTACTTGTGCGCGTGAGAATCATGGTGATGAGTGACGTTTCGTTTTTGAAAGACGGGAAACTCGATGACATGGACGTGCAGTGCAAAGGTGGATGGAAGGTGGGAAGTCTGGACAAACTTTCGGCAAGCTTCCCAAGGATCAAAATAATGTCAGGGCAGCAACGGATTAGGTAGGTTTGATCAGACGCAGGATTCGGTTGCTTTTCTGCGCCGCACGCAGGGAAGGTGGGAGCGAGCATGTGTCTAGTATTCCTGTAGACTATTCTATAGATGCAGATACCATGCCATTAGAGATCAAAACGAACCACGGGGAAGCCTCTTCGCGCCTAGCCCTTCCTCTAGGCAAGGATTGAGAGAGAGACGTGAGAGTGGATATGTCGGATATGATAATCTTCGCATACGCCTCATTACCGGGGTACAATGCTAATCCGTCAACCCAGACGCCCAAGTGAATGAATGGTGAACGAAAGGGTACCTGTCAAGGAAACGAAACTTTCTCTAGTTTGGGGATGTGTTCGTCATGCGTCGCTGATAGCTTCACTGCTCGCTGGTCCAGAGTAATTGCGTACGATCAACCCCTAACCCACCCAGTCATGACGGCAATACGGGCAAGTACCTACATGAGATTAGCCAAATCCCAAGTCTCCATAGCCCTTTCAACTCACTCTTCCCATACATGCTCCGCTGACTGCTCAGCCAAAGATCGATACAAATCTGATGCACATTATTCCCACAAAAGCTCTTGCAATACGCGATTCTCTCTTTCCCGGGCTCGAATTCGGAGTAACAGATAGGGCATTCCTGATCTTCTATGCTCTTTCTCTTGGGATCGTCTACCCCGTCGGCGTCGGTATCAGTGAGATCGATGTGCGGAGCAGCAGGCGCGGCGTCGAAGATGGACGTTAGTCCTGCGGAGGTGAGAGCGATTTGGTGGAGGAGAGATGATTCAGGGGAGACTTTGAGGACTTTGAGGAGCGTGTAGATGATATGTTTGCAGGAGTTGCGGCGGTAGGTGAAGTCGGGACAACTGCAGGCTAGGACGTGGCGGATTTTGACGGTATCTTAGGGGAATTGTTAGCTGATGGTTAAATGAGTTAGAGATGGTAGTATACGTACAGTGGTTGCCCATGGACCCCGCGATGGTAAACGTCTCGCGAGGCGCTTCATCCATATCGCAGCGCTCCCGGTTCAAGAAACGCAGAGGCTCAGAAAGAGATCGAGCTTTCTTCGCTTCGAAGGCAGTTGTTGGCTCAGGTTCGTAGCTGAAAGATGTTAGTATGTGCCCTCTACGATGCATGCGGGGACATGAGCCGAAGGGGTTCAACTTACGGCCTCTTCCTAATCTCCTCACCATGCTCATCATACTCCATCTCATCATCCCGAACCCTCCACTTCCGCTTCGGCGGCGCCGGCTTGGGTGCTGGTTTCCGCTTCAGCTTCGGCTTGCGTTTCTTCACGACCCTGACGATCTCGACCTCACTCTCCTCCTCGTCCACATACACGGCGTCTTGTGCAACAGTCGCAATTGGATTTTCAGCAATAGGCTCGTCCTCAGCAACAATTCTCGCCGTACTCTCTACAGCAACGGTCGTCCTAGTCGTAGCCGTAATCCCAGTTTTAGCCGCACCAGTAGACACCTTCCTCTTCTTCACAGGGGCAGCAGCGGCAATATCAGCGATGCCGATGTCCTTGTCGGTCAATTCCTTGTAGTTGATCTGTCTAGCATAGAAATCAGCATGCACCATTCATGCCTTGGAATATGCGGTACTGACTTCCTCTTTCGCAACTCACGCTTTGGTGGTCCAACGACATCACCGTCGGCATTGTCAGAGGGGACGACGCTAGCTGCCGTCTTGGCTCCGGCTCTCTTGCGAGGTGCCATGATGCGGGATATCGGATGAGACTCCAATAAACGAGAGGACTGTGTTACGGGGTTGAGCGGTGAGGGTGATTTCATATGATCTGGGACGCTTGGGGAAGCGAGTCAAGACGTGCGCTTGCCCAATTCAGCGCTCATGCACGGAAGGTGCGCGGTTGCACGTGACTATTGACGAAGGACCAACGCAGGGGGTGAATATACAAGGGCGATACAGTGGAATTATTTCAGCACAGCGCCCAAGATACGGAAAACCAGCCAGAGAATACTGTATGACACAGCGCCAACTTTTGGAAATCAACCTTAGATGCCAAGCGTACAGTGAGTGCTGTCGACTTCCCGAACTCACACATGAAGCTCCGCCGCCTCACTAGTCTTGAGCGACCCAGCCTCGACATACTTCTTCAATGCCACGGTAACCTCCCGCTCATAGAACGACTCCACCTGCTGCGGGCACCTGCCAATAAATGTCTCCGGCTTCAACAGCTCGTCTAGCTCCCCCAGAATCGGCTTGAAGAACTCGGTCCTCTTTATCCTCTCGATCAAGTCGTTGTCCTTTCCGTGCTGCTTGACCTGTGCGCCTGCCTCATGGCTGAGCACGCGAATCTCCTCGTGAGCATCTTGCCGTGAGACGTTCTTCTTGACTAAAGCCATGATGATGTTTTCTGTAGCCATGAAGGGTAGCTCGGCTTCGACGCGCTTCTTGATGACGGCGGGATAGACGACCAATCCTGAAGCGATGTTGTTGAGGAGAATAAGTGAGGCATCGGCTGCGAGGAAGGATTGAGGTAAGCACATTCGCCGAATCGCGCTGTCGTCCAAGGTCCTCTCCATCCATTGTGCCGCATATGTTGCCTAAATTGGGTACCAAAAAATCAGCAAATCTCATCCAAAGGGTACCATTGCGCGTCATATGGGGCTAAAGGAGGCATCACGCACACTTGCGTCCGCATTCAGATTTCTCAGCTTCCTACCCAACGAACAGAGACGCTCGCTCCGCATAGGATTGCGCTTGTAGGCCATCGCTGACGATCCTATCTGTGTGCTCTCGAACGGCTCTTCTAGCTCCTTGAACGAGGCAAGTAGTCGGATCGCCTGGCCGATGTGTTCACAGGTCGCGCCGAACGATGACAGCGCATTGAGTACATCGGTGTCAACCTTGCGGGTGTATGTCTGCGAGGAGATGATGTAGGCGGAGGGGAAGTTCGCCTTCTTGGTGACAAGCTCATCGAGCTGGTCGACCTTGGAGTGGTCGCCGTCAAAGATTTGGAGGAAGGAGGCCTGATCGATGGTCAGTCCAGCACATCCAGGCTATAACAAGTGCCGACGTTTTGACACACCACTGTACGTCAGAATGGAAGCTTAAAATACCTGAGTGCCCGTTGTGCCCTTCACGCCCCTGAATCGCAGCTTATTCCGCACATACTCCAGATTCTCGAGATCCCTCATCAAATCCTGAATCCACAAGCATGCTCGCTTGCCCACGGTCGTCAGCTGAGCGGGTTGGAGATGGGTATACGCCAGGCAGGGCAAACTCTTGTACTCCTTTGCGAACGTCGACAGTTTCTCAATGACCGTAGCCAGCTTAGGGAGCAAGATATCCAGGCCATCTCGGAGGAAAATCTAACGATCCCAGTCAGCCAAATCCCCAATTCATGCGCTGCACCATCCAGTCCCATAGCTCCAGAGCTAACAGCTGGCCGCGTTCTCTGCAATCCAACCTACCAAATCCGCATTATCCGTACAATAACAGCTCGTAGCCCCCCAATGAATAATCCCCGCCGCAGCCGGCGCCCTCAGCCCAAAAGCATGCACATGCGCCATAACATCATGCCTCCTCTTCTTCTCCTCCTCGGCCGCCACCGCAAACTCCTCGTCCTGTATGACCCGGTGGCTCTTCATCTGCGCAATCGCCTCGTCCGTGATGGCGAGCCCGAGCTCCTTTTCCGCCTCGGCGAGCCAGATCCAGAGCTGTCGCCAGGTGCTGAAGCGGTTGCGCGGGCTGAAGAGGTACTTCATTTCCGGGGACGAGTACCGCGAGTTTAGCGGGTCTTGGTAGGTGTCGTTGGCGGACATGGTGGGCTGGGGGGTGGGTGTTAGTAGGGGTGTGATGGGTGGGTTGAGGTGTGGGTTGGATGTCGAGGTGTACCAGTGTTTTGGCACTAGGCTTGACATTGGATTACTCCCGCTGTCTGCTCCCACTGCGTGCAAGGAGACAGCGTAAACATAGATCAACATACCTAAGCTCTCGGAATCTCAGCGCACAAGGCAAATTGGTGTACACAAAGGTCCCGCGGCGCAATTGGGGCGCAATTGACTCTTTTTTCAACTTTTGTGTGGAGACCACGATCTGGCCCCGTTGCTGGTTGCAGGGTGCTGAGCGCTTGGGAGAAAACGGGGTAGATACTGTGCTAATCCGCAAGCTTCACAGTCCTTCACGCGGGATGCAGAAAAAAAAGTTGGTGGTGGTGCGAGGTTTGGGTGCATGGCGGCGCCGAGGACCGGAAGCCAAGAGCGATGGGAAAGAAAGCACCAATCACGTATAGTTCGCTCGAGCCTGCAATATTGAATTCTTTCAATTGGATTGGATTGTCACGCCATATGCATCGAGTCTGTCTATATCGAGGAGTGTTTTGTCTGTGTTGTGGGGGATTCTGGAGTGGGCTGGGGAGGGGATGATGGCGGGGTTCTGGACACGACGTCATGTAGGAAGACGAGACGCGACGAAATGACTCTTGTCAATATCCATTTCCTGTCGTAACTGCGTTCAAGGTCTAGAGTATCAAACAAGAAGGAGTCATCTATTATACATTCAGTAAAGCCCGAAATATATCAGATTTATGCAAACATAACGCTCAAATCATTCCTTCACCTATGCAAAGCAAAAGGAACGTATACCCAAAACTCCCCCATGCGATGCAAAATGCAGGAATCCAAAAAATGAATAACGCTAAAATGCGATACGCTCGTAAATATTGCAAGACAGGTGTTTTTATACTCAAATGACATCACTAAGCGCGTCCGGAGAGCTATCCACCTAAGCAGCTCTCCGACCAAACCACCGCCTCGTCCCCGTCCCACTATCAGCATGCGGTGGCGGCGTATCCGCACCCGCTCCATCCGCACCTCTAATAGCCCCCTCCTCACCCACACTTTCCATCTGATAAGCCTCCTTACTCCCCTTCTTCCTCCCCGTCTTGACGTCCCTCCGACTAGCACAGCAGCAGCAAAGCCCCGTCTGCACCAACCAAGCAAAAACCGCAAAAGCGCTAGCCGTCCACATGAAGCCAAAGAAGGTGGCGCCGATTTCAGCGCCAATGTTGAGTTCAGACACACCGCTGATAACGTTGCGGAAGATGATGGACATGACGGTTGCGATGACCGAGGCGACGGTGACGAAGAGGGCGTTTAGGAAAGTGAGGATGGCGATGGGGAGCGTGGCCCAGCGGGAGAGGATCGAGAGCGGCATGAGGAACATGAGGACGAAGGAGAGGCAGGCCGAAGTTAGGAAGAGCCCGAACATGAAGTGCGATACTATCCTTACAAGGTCGAGGATGTCGTTGATGTCGGCGGGGAGATTGACTGTGGCGCTGTCAGTTCAAAGATGTTCCAAGTCCGAATTGCGGTGGGAAATATGCGCACTCGAGGCCCCTGAAAGCAGTTCGTTTCGCAATATCTCCACCGGGTTAAACCAATATAACGTCCTGGGCGGCGAACAATACGTAACTCCCTCGCCAGCATAGCCCTCGCAAAACCCCCAAAGCGCCACTTGATAGAAATCATGCAGCCCCAGCGTCTGCGCAATCGTGTTTATAAGAGCAAAGTTCGGCACAGACGCCGGAATAATGTTGCTAACATCAACTTTGATAAAGTACCAGTCGCGGATCAGGTGGCGGTTATAGGTTCCCGAGATCTCGACGAGGATGAGAAAGATGACGGTGATGAAGAGGAAGAAGGAGCATAGGCAGGCGAAGATTGTGCGCGTGCGTGTTGCGCGCTTGATTTGTGTTTTCGAGAGCGAGGGCTCGGTCACGTAGGTTGGTGAAGTGTTGCGCGAGGTCGAGGATGAGGACCCGAGTTTGCGTTTAAAGGAAGGAAGATGCATAGTGGAGGTTATAGGACGATTGATTCGATTCGGATCGATTCGGACCGGCGTTTCGTTCGCAGAGGGTAGAGATGGAGGAGAGACCTCAGGACCAGACGAGAACAAGACGAAGTGGAACAGAAAGACCGTCGAAGGAAACACAAAAAACAAAGACCAAAGATTGCCAAAACAGAACTAGAGAGTGAAGAATAACCTTGTCCTTAATCGTTAGAGTAATCCTTACGAACGAGAAGCTGGCTGGCGATCCGTAACGCGCGGCCGTCAGAGCTGGGGAAGTTTTTATGGAGCCCACGAGCCATGCTATGACGTCGAAAGACGTCGCGACCATCACACTGTTGCCCCAAGAAAGAGCCTCCGACCTCATAGCGGGCCGCTAGGAAACACACCATAACCGTCGGACTGGAGCCAAGTGCCGCCATTGAACGCCAGTGACTCGTTGGTTTCTTTACTTCAGAGTTCGTCAGGGCTCGACGCACCGCGTACATGGCATGTCGTCAACCATGTCGCTGGTGGTGATGTTTTCTATTATTCCTGCGCCTCAAAATGGTGTGTAGAAAAGGTACAGTCTGCCTACCACCGGTGGTAAGTGGTAGGTATTTGTTTGCTGATGGGGTTTGACATGCACTCGGGTTGGACGGCTAATTACCGTAGATCGATGGGAGATCTGCGAGATTGGCGATGCAGTGCAGGAGGCTTGAATGTTGAATTCTCTCCGCGGCGCGCTTGATGACTGCAGAGAATAAGAGTCTCAATATTGCGCACAGCTTCGCCAATCAGGCTCAACTTTACGGGTATGGCACTCATCAACCCCTCGGAAGCTCCCCGTTGTCGAGTACTCGAGTCCCGGCGGAGGCCAAGCTGAGACCGGAACATAGCGGAACCGGGGCCAACATCAACGACCACTAATTATTAATGACCGCAACTCGTCCACACTTTCGCTGCTAAATCCCACCCCACTTTTGCTCAATGCTTCAGCTTCAGCTTCAACCGTGGAATTTCAATCGTATTTCTCCCTATCTCTCGTCGAGATCACCGCAATCTCGGCTACATGTACAAATCCCTCTCTCCACTCCACACTCTCGTTCCTCCTAGATCAAACTATTCACGCCACACGCCCGCTCTACGCTCAGACAGGAAAAAGGAAATCAGGAATAAAAATTACACAGTTTATATAAACGCCGTCGATCGCCGTACCCGCTGTTCAAATGGCCCTATGATGAGATTGCTAGTCGTGTACAAAGGCAACGAAACCGCACGGGAGAAAAAAGTTGCCGAGATGTCGGATATATACCGGAGCAAAAGCTTGTTGTCGAGGACTGACAAAAACGAGAAAAGAAACCACGCTATCTATGCCATGGAGAGGTCGTCATCTGATGTTTCCGCGAGAAAAGGATAGATCGAAATGAGATTTTGGTTCAAAAACGGAATTGCCCACGCCGCAAGCGCGGGATGCAAGATACAAGTCGTGAAGGCGCGTGCTAGGCGCAGTCGGAGCGGGAATGGGGATGGCCATGTCTCGTTCACCTCACCAGGTTCATCTGCGGTCGAAGCTGGGCAGCCAAGTCGTCCTTGGTGGTGACCATCTCTGCTGGTATCTTGCTAACACGGTACGCTCCGTTTCGGATTGCTATCCTGCCTGCATGAGACATTCCGGAGCGGTTGGATCGAATGGAACCGGCGTCAGACCCACTGGATCCCGGGTCCCGCAAACGTGGTGGAGGAGCAAAGTCAAGAGCTGTGAAGGTGCCCGACTTGCGGAGCAAATGCCTGGATCTTGTTAGTGTGCGAGACAATAAACATGAGTTGGTATACGTACGGGCTGGGCATCACGGCCAGGTCATCGTAAGCACTTGCCAATGGCGTGGCCGGCCTGAAGGCAGGGCTGTATGGCCTGGGGTTGCCCAACGGGCTGTCCGGGCGTATACCATTCTGCCTCTCCCTGAAGGAGACGGGTGGCGCAAAGTCCATTGCATTGAAGAGAGCAGTGTCGTCCTTGAGCTGGGATGGCGTTGGCAGAGCGTTCAAGGCAGATGGGGGAGGCAGCGGCTTCCTGGGTCCTGCGGGTCCCATGCGACCGCTCATAGAGGACATGTTCCGTGGGGGATACGCGGCCGATGAAGCCATCGAGCTGTTGGACGTGTGTGCACCGCGGGGACCGGTACCACTGCGGAAGCGTGGGGGAGCACGAGGAGGAGGCGTCATAGCACGGCGAGTAACTGGCTGAGCGAATGGAGCTTGCGGGCCTTGAGCATGCGCGACGACAAAGCTACCGGTCTGCGGGTCGAAGACAGTGCCATCGAGATACTCGGAAGTGTAATCTTCGTAGTAATCGTCGTAAATGTTAGCGGCAGGCTCAGGCTTGCTGTCGTCGAAGTACTCCTTGTAGAAAGATCGGATGCGGTTGGCACGCTGCTCGGCATTCTCATTCGGATCATCCGGGGGAAGAGGGCGCAAGCTCATCGACAGACGGTTCGGGTTTTCGACATTGACACCAAGACCAAGAGCCTGAGATTGGCGGACGGAACGGCGCGGCTGGGGAGCCAAGGGGGCTTCGGCCGGTTCTTCGGCAATGGTCATAGTCGGTCTGGACTGGGTTGGGGACGGAGGGGTAACCTGGAGGCCGTCACCGAAGCTCGAGTCGCTCATAAAGCTGGTTGTGTTGGCCTTGGATTGCACGACAGCCTGCTGGGACTGTATCCGCGGGAGTGGTTTGGGGCTCGTGTTGGCGACAGCACGCGCTTCCTGAACTGGCGGCAGAGGCCCTGCCGGGGGCGCAGGAGGCGGAGGAAGGGCATCTTGGGGAGCAGGCGCAGGCGGCGGTGGTGGTAGCGGGTCGTAGGTGCGTGGGTTCAAAGGGCTCAAAGGCACGGCGACCGGGTCGGGGTACTGGAGATCTGGATCGATTTTGGGAGGCGCGGACCTAGACATCCTCTGGGCATTGTTCAAAAGACCGTCGTTCATCCTGTTCCTCTGGGTTCCACCGCTCGAAGTTGTGTACATGGATCCATTGTCGGTTTTGGCAGAACGGCTGCCACTGCGGGTGCTTACAGCGTCGTTTTGAATAAAAGTCACCGGTCGGTACGGGTCATGGACATCGCGAGTAGAGCGAGATAGAGAATGCAAAGACTCGCGAGAGCCATGGAGTCCGGCAGGCAGAATGTAAGGACCCGCAACGTCAATGTCCATGGACAAGCCCTTCTGGTGCGTGCTTCGGCCCCCTGACTTCTCCATATCCGTAACCACCATCTCAGGCCCCTTTCGGCCCTTCTTTCCTCCTCCGGCCATTACCGGGTCGATGCCAAAGTCCAGCGATTTGTACTTGTCCTTTGCATCCTCGGCGCGAAGGTTCCTCTGGTGCCGACGGTGGAGGTACAGCAGGACTATAGCGAGACATACAATGGGAACACTATAGATGGTCAGCTGCGATCCATTGGATCAGGAGGAGGCCATCCTACACTACACCGATGATAATTGGCACGGTAGGAACTTGGGTAGGCTTCTTGCAGCCAACGTCGGTGTCGTTGGTACATGTCGTACGGGCTACGATCACCTTGGACTGCTCCACGATCTCGGTCCTGGTCGGCAGGCTTCCAACATTCTCTCTCCTCGAGAGCTGGTGCCGGTGGAAATGTTGATGTGAGTGCACCATGGCGCCAGATGCTCGGTTCCTGCGCTTGTGGGTTGATTCGCACTCCCAAAATCCACGGCAAAATCAAAGCAGCTTCAGGCGGTCGTTGTAGTACGCGGGGGCGGTATAGGTTTAGATATTAACAGTATTCAGTCATTCAGCGGTCGTCAGGGAGGCCAAAGGAATGGACGTTTGCGACGATGAGTGGGTGAATGAATGTGTGTAGTATGGTAAATAATGAGTGACTAGGAAAAGCAAACGCTCGTGGGCCCGAAAAGAATGACAGAGGGTAGGATGCGGACTTGAGAAACCTCGCGATGGATGGCGCAGAGGCGGAATTAGTAACGAGCGGCGCCCACGCGGGTGAGGTGAGGAAACAGAAAGAGAGCGGAGGTGAGAGATGGAGGAAGAAGTCGCAGGGCCTCCAGGTCGAAGTCCGAGCGCTATGGCCGTTTGATTGGGCCTGCGGGTCAAGCCTGCCACACACATCCCGGTCAGCCACTGTTTGGGACCCTGTGTTTCGAGCATTCCTCCACTACACGCTCTCTGCACGACAGTTTACAGTGGCTGTCTGTGTCGCTCTACCGCGTGGACCGCCGCTGTATTCTTTCCTCTACTCACTCCGCGACAGTGAGCACTCAAGAGCGTGATTTGTTCTTTTCTTAGCTGTTCACAAACCGTTTCTCTCACCCACCGGCGGCACATCCCTGCCGTTTCCACTGCTCCGGGCCTAAACAAGTAACGCTTATGCAGGAACATGTCCGCGCTCAGCCAATCGCCGCCGTTCCAGAATGAACAAGCGCCTGGGGCCCCTGAGCCACCTTCTCCTCCACCATCTATCATCGTCTCGCCGCCATCATGCAGACCCGCTGGATGCACTGCATTTGATAATATATCGCGTCCAATATCTACCGCCGTGCTACCTCGCTGCTGCCCCTCACCCTCAGCTCGGCCATGTCATACTTTGTCACTGGTCTCCTTTTCCGCACTGTTCGTCCGCCTCGAGTCCGCACCGTGCAGCCCTCATCTCATTTCCCCCGACCCCGGGCAGCCCACAGCCTCGCCACGCAAAAGAACACCAATTGTGCACTTATCGACCCGGACTTATCCTGCCCGATACGGGAGATTGTGCGTGTGCTCTCATATCTTTAACATCGCGCCACAATGCGTGGCATCGCAGCCAGTCTTCATCCAGTATGGTGTGCTTCACGCTTCAATCTTGAGAGATTATGCCTCGTTTTTAGCCTTCTCCCACTCCGTCTCACCACCATCATTGACATGCGAGGACGGCACTGATGTCAACTTTTTCTCCTTTTCTGCACGCCAGCACTCGAAGGCATCAGACGCTTGCCTGCTGCACTGACTCATGAGACATGCAACGATAGTCTACTGTCTCCCAGACACTTCACAATCACTTCCTAGAATGAAAAATCGAGAACGCAAGGATAACAACTCATTTCTTCGTGCATCTTCTGATTATTTTTGGGTTGCGCTTGCAGGTAAAGGGCCCGGCGGTAGGGGGCAGATACGCGTTATACGCTTACGCCTTGCGGGCCAAATTAGCGCTTTCTTTGATGAAGGGGGAATTGCTGATCCTTCGCCTTTTTGACGGCCGCCTGCAGGGAAGAAAATGAATCGCGATTCTGAATCGCGTGTTCAATTACTTGTTAATCCTCGGTGAGGTATCCGAAAATATGTGTTTCGGGTTCTGGAGTATTGAGGATCCTATTCATTTATATTTGAGTTTCACCTTTGGCTGTTTTGAGATATGTATGCATATAACCTTATTCTATCTTGTTGCTCCTGCTATTGGGTTCAGAATGAATATGCAGCATCGTAGCGGAAATCTTGCAACACATTCATGAGACTATGTTCGACTTTGCAAGTATAATCACGATTAATTGTGTCCATCGCAAGCCTAAGAGACTCCTACTAAATGTATCCAGCTTACAAATGAAAGTGTGTAGATTCCGTTCCTATATATCAACCCAGCAAACAATAAGATATAAATATCAGTCCAAATCGGAAAATCAGATCAAGCATATCCCCCCATCTCCAATTTAAACACTGTAAAACTCCCCAACCAAACCAAACATCGTCCCACCGCTCCTTACACATCCTATCCACCCACCCAAACCTTACCCCTCAACCGTCAACCCTCACCCCTCATCCCCCAGCCATAGAAATAGTAGGAAACCCAGTCCCCCCCGAAAGCGCCGGCGACCCCTCCTCCACCACCATCTTCCCCACCTTCTCCTTCCCAAACGTCCCCGTCAGCGGCGTCCCAATATACGTCGTCTCGGACGGTGCAAACACGTACGCACTCTGCTGGTGCTGGTGTTGGTGTTGCTTCTGGGTGAACTGCTGCTGCGGCTGCGGCTGTGCAGCCCCAACCCGCAAACTCCCAGGAATCTCCAACGGTCGATTCGACGACGATGACGACGGCGGCGGAGGCGGTGATCGTGTACTCCCCGATGCTTCGCTCGAGGCTCTCCGGCGCCGCCCAGACGACGTCTTCGATCGCGAGCGGCCGAGCAGAGAGAGAGAGTCCGGTTTGCGGGAGGGTTGGAAGGCGGCGAGGCCGGCGCTCACGCCGCCTGCGGCCGTGATGGTTCCCAGGGCCGCGAAGGTGGAGACTGCTTTTGCGGTTTCGGGGGCCGCCGGGGTTGGGGGGTTGCGTTGGGAGTAGGATTTCAGGTCTGGGTCGTCGGGGACGGCGAGGGTCCAGCGGAGGAGGCGGGCTAGTTTTTTGAGGGAGGATTTGTGGGGTTTGGGGGGAGGGGGTGGTTGTGCTGGTTGTTGGTCAGGGTGTTGGGGGGTTTGGGGGGGTTGTTCGGGAGGGTTTGGACTTTGGTTCGAGTAGGTGGAGGGGAGTTCGTCTTCCCAGCGGTCGTTGATGCGCTGGTAGTTGTCAGTGTTTGGTCTAGAATGAGAAGTTCAAGGGGGGAGGGGGGAGAGGATCAGCATACACTATACCCCGTCCGATCCGCCGTCGCAATCCACTCCCTCTCGAGCAAAACCTCCTCCTCCCTCTGCATCCTCTGCTTCTCCTCCAAAGACCGCATCGGCTCCGCCCAAATGCGGCTAATCTTCTCCTTGTGCCGCTGGTACGTTGCGCTGATCTCGCGGAGAAACTTCTGCTGGCAGGCTCGCTTGGGGTCGATGTTCTCGTGGGTTTCTTCTACAGGGAAAAGGGATTCTCCTGGGTTTCCGGGTGGTGGGTGTCCGCCTTGAATGGCTACGGAGATGGAGTCGTTGGGCTCGATGTTGGTGCGGTGGTCGCCGCCGGTCCAGCGGGAGTGGTCGCTGGCGGTACTGGCGCGGTCTGCGAGGACGAGTGAAGACGCTCCTGCTGCTTGGAGGAACAGTTCATCCTCGAGATTGTGGCTTCTGGGCTGGTCTCGATATGGTAATGACGGTTCGGATCTCAGTGGAACGAGTCCTGCGTACTTCTTTGGAGGGTCCCTGTCACGATTATTACGGTCTTGATGTCGTTCCCCGGAAGATGATGTGCCTCCAGATGCTTTGGAAGATTCGTTCGAAGTGTTATGTCGGTGTCCTTGGCGGCTCTTCTCGGTGTCGTTTCGGTGAGGACCTCCTTTTCGAGACGTTGAGGGCTTGACGACAGGATCTATTGATCTAGGATCCGACAGTGAAGAGTCCCGGGACCGCGCGTCGTGCTTTCGTACTCTCGAAAGAGGAGAATCGTCCTCTGGGCGACGCAAACCCATAGCACTCATAGGCGAAGGTTCCCATCTCTTCACTGTTGTGGATCGTAGGGGAGTGTCCTTCCGGCGGAGACTCTTTGCGTTGGGTCGGTTCTCGCTACTGTCTGGGACTGGTTCTTCATCCCAGAGCGATTCAATCCTAGAAGCAGCGTCTGTCCTCGAAATCATGTCTTCGTTGGTAAAATATCGATTATTTGAAAAGTCGTTCCTCGCTACTGCTGGTGATCGACGAGGAGAGGTGAAGGGACTTCCCAGTCGACGCGGACTAGTACCACCGCCATATTCATGATAGAAATTATGCTCTCCCTGAGCGCGTCTGGCCTGAGGAGGCAAGGTAGGCGAGTCACGACCATACCGTTTCGCACCACCCTCCTCAGTATAGATTGCATAGCGGTCGTTACCCATTCGTTCTGGCATTCCAGGGATCTGTTTCTCGATAGGTGACAGCGCTCGTACTGTACCATCAGAGTCTGTTGGTGACATTGGGTCGGTATGGTCATCGAAGGTGAATTCGCTTAGCTGCCCATCTTCAGACCCCGAGAATCGTTGCCCATTCCAACTTGCGATACTTGAAATGGTCGACTCCCTCGAATGTGACCTTTCACTGGCACCACCTCGTATACGAACTTTGGTGTGGTCGTGTTTTGGGTGGAGTTCTTCTTTGCCGCCGCCACGCAGATAAGGTACGATCGGCATTTGGTCCTCTGGGATCTGTGTGGGTATAAGAGGTCCTGAAAGTACCTGTTCCTGCTCATTATGCCTACAGTTAAGGCTCCTGAGTTAGCAACGCAATCAGAGATGTATTCATGGGCATCACCTACCAGTCTTTGCCATTGGCGTTAGACTTGTGAGTCTCTAGTGTCCCTTCTGAGATGTCGAAACCAGCAAAGAAATATGACATATCATCAGTGACATCAGTGTCCATCAATTCTTCCACACTCCCCCAAGAAGATACATCACATCGTCGTGGAAAGGCAGGATGAGGGTTCCTCCTCGTTTCCATCGCTGAACTGCCCTTGGCCAAAACAACCTCTTGCTGCCTTTCATCCTCAACTGTCTCATACTGCGAGTGATCCGAAAATCGAGAGTACGTGTCCTCCAACTCCCTTTCAATTTCGCTCATCACATCTTCAGCGCCTTGTGAAGTGGACCGAGGCATGCTGACAGGTTGAATGTGACCAGGTTTAGGCTTTGAGGCACTGACTAACGAAAGCAATAGCTCTGACGTGCGTTTGGTGACTTGTTTGTCATTTGCCTCATTCCTTCCCGTCTGGTTGTTCTTTGAACTGCGCAGCCGAAAAGAGAGTTGCCTGCGAGGAGCTTCCCACAAGATCGCCTGACGAGAAGGAGACGACGGTGACAATGGGGGAAAGGGTGACAAAGCGCCTCGGCGTGGGGTTACGGGCCTTTTGATGCTTTGGTTTGGTCGCAGCAATATGGGAGGTGGAATAGCCGATAATGAGTCGCAGGTATCGACCTCACGTTTAGAAGTCGGGGATCGGACCGGCTGAACGCGATGAGATTGGCCAGATGGGATAGAAGGAGATTGTGCAGCTGATATCACGGTACTCAGCTTGTGATGAGTTCCAAGAGTAGGTGAAGAGGCGCGGTTCTGTAACCGCGTTTGTATGGGGAGTCGAAGTCGAGGTACGAGTGGTATCGGACTGAGGAGAGTTGGATCTTCTCCAGCCGCAGATGCAAGGTGGGATATCTGCAAAGAGCCCTTGGAGGATGTTGGATAAGAAGTTGAATAAGCCTCGGAGCCGCTCTTTACCTCGTTTTCGATGGTATTGATTTGAGAAGTGCTGAGCGCTGGAGATGTGTCGAATGCTGGAGTCAAAACCAGTGTGCCGCCATCGGCATCTCCTCGATGTCGAGGGTATGGGAAGGACTCTCCGGGTAGTAAAGGCATCAGGTCGCTCACATTCACATTCACATGCCCATACAGATCCACAAACTCTCTGACCGTGAATGTTGGGGATCCCCTCACCGGACTAGACGGCGGTAGCGGAAAGGAGGAAAATCGCAAATCCTCTTCTTCACACCTTTGCACACCATTCTCTTCATGTTGATTTCTTCCTTCACCTCCTTGGGCGTCCTCTTCTTGGATAGGGCTCAGAGGTATCCCGGACCGCTTCGACAACACGAGGGAGTATCGGTCCGCATCCGAATTCATTCCATGTGACTGTGCCTCTACCATGATCATAGTTGGTAGCTCGAAGTATGCCCACCAACCCGAACCTTTTCTCGCCAGTCTCGAGGTTGCCGCGACAGAGGAGGGAGAGGCAAAATCTGTAATAGGCTTCGTTGCCACTGTATCTTTCCCTCAATCTATAATCTCATTAGATCTATTGCAACGTGGATACAACTCGTGCACACGTCACGTCGATCCGTTTGAGAGCCCGGGCTCGAGCGATGCATCACACTGACAAACGCAACAAAGTGCTCTTCAACTCGCTGACTGGGCAGGTGCTCGAGCTGTGACACGAGACAAGCCTTTTACCGTAAGTAGGCGTCATGGCGGTGTAGTCGTCGGGGTAAAATTGGGAGCTTCATGGGCGGAAGTACGCTCTTTTGCCCAACTCGAAGTGCTCAATGTCGAGAACAAGGAATTTGAGGATCTGAAGAGGATCAGGAAACAGAGCCAAGTTCAATTAAGATCTCGTGTTCGTTGTATGCTCTCGAATTTTGGTACCTAGCTCTTGCTCGTGGTATTGGAGCGGTATAATTCCTTCCATGCGTTTGTCTCCTACTTTTAGTTCTTCCGCTCAACTAATGTCTCTCACCGCTATGGACTAACACCTAAAAACGTGGGGTTGAGAAAACAACTAGTCAAGTCTACAATCTACATAGACACGATGCTAATGAGAGTAGGGAGACTGTGATTAGTTATCAAATTGTAAAAATATATTCTCCATCGCTCAGCGACTTGTCACATAAATGGACACCTCGCCATACTCTGGACTCCAGAAACGCCTAGACACCTAACCAAAACGATCCTTGTCCGTCCCAATGCTGCCGTGGTGTATTATGTACAAGACAGTAGATGGGAAACAGAAGGGCAAAACAGAAACATAAATGCTCACAGCGAAAGGGATATCATGCTCCCACGATATAAAACGCCAATGCGAACGTCCGTCGCTGGGTCTCGTAGACTCCATGCCTGGTTAAGTAGCCATCTCGTACGCCTCCCTTTACACTGCTCTAATCCGTCCAAACTGCATCAGATACGATGGGCGTTATCCGTTCAATATCGGTGAAGCGATAACAAGTCGCTGATGCAGTTGCTCTCAACTTGTGTCCTCATGGAGGGCCTCGTTCTTCAGCTTTTGGTGCATCGATCGCAACGTTTCGTACGTCATCATGGTCGTCACCGCCGCTGGAACGGCTCGTACCATATTCGTGCCCATGCCATTGTAGAATGCGCGCCAGCCCTCCTCCGCAAAAATGGTTGTGCAAGTTTTCCAAATACCGCGGTACCGGGGGAGGTTTACCATACCGTCCGAAGATGCAGTGCCAGGGCCTCGAGTCAGATGGCCGGGTCCTTGGTGACTGCCACGAAACGATATGTCTTCATGTGAGCTGTGCGGAATGGTTCTTTGCTGAGTCTGCAGTCTGGTACGGAGCACCTCATGTGGGTACGTTGCCGAAGTGGCGCAGATCTTGCTGAGCACTGTCGCTCCTAGTATACTGAGCCAGTGGACGTCGCTGTTGCTTTCTGTGCTTTGCCCCATCTCAAGGCCCGTAAACCTCATTTTAAAGTACTCGTAGAGGGGAAATTGAATGGCGACGTGCGTGAGCCCAAGCAGGGCAGGTGTCAAGCCAGAGTAAAAGGCCCTCAACCCTTCAGTCGCATACATCTTCCGAAAGGCATCCAAGGTATTGCGGTAATGCCATGGTGTGCGATGCTCATCCGAAGCGCGGGAGCTTACCTGCGACATCAATCTCGTTTTGATGACCCATATCGGGTTGGTCGCGAGGGTCGAGCATGCTCCAGCCGTGACCGAGGCGCATATCCGAGACACCCACTTGTTCTCTGCCAACCCGTCAGCTACAGCACGGCAACGACCATATTAATGACGAACCTATTCGCGTGTAGTAGAAGTCCTTTGACGAATCGTACACGGTCATATAGACAGCCCAAGTGGGCACATATCCCAGCAGCATCGGTCCGAGCCCTCTGTACATGCCTCTTATGCCATCCTCAACCCATATCACGCGCGCAGTACCGACAAGTCCTGAGTATACGACGCGCGTCGGTCGCGCGAGGTTCCGCGGCCGCCATGAGCCTTGAGCTTGCAGACGTGTTTTAATGACGTCGAGTGGGCATGTCACGATTCCGGAAGCGATGCCGGCGGCAGCTCCACAGGCGGCATTGACAGTCGAGTTGGGCAGAGAGGCTGCTCTGTGAGCGATGGCCGAGTAGGGACTCCAAGGCTGGTTTTTCATTGAATTATCATGGGAGGAGAGTCTTTTCGGCGGCGGCGCATATTCTTCAGTTGCAGTAGTCGGGGACGGCGGCGGCTCGGGCTCGGTGGTTGTCATTGTAATAGCTAGCCATGTCACTTGGATTAGAGAAAGCAATTGAGAGACGTAGAGGGCGGTTTCGTACAAGCCGTCGTCCCCTTCTCAGTGCCTCAGTGTGCGGAAGCCCCGCGGCACTTGGTGACACAATGGCTAGCGATTGATAAGCTCCATTGACAGACGAACGCAGAGAGGAAGCCGTATTAGTTGGGAAAAGAACGAATGGGTAGACCGGCAATCGCAGTGAGACAGCGCAGCAGTTGTCGTCTTTGGTGGTGCAACGGTGCTGGCGGGCGTCAGTCACTTCTCACACGATGTCGTCGGTGGTCGAGTGGGGAACCTTGGAAGCTCACCGAGCTGCTTTGAGAGCTGCAGCAAGCTAGCGCCGGTGATGACATAAGCGGAGGTTCGCTTTCAGGGCCTGCACACCATCGCCTTCAACGTCAACTCCCACCCGCCATTGAACGCCGCCACACCCTCCAAGCCCCGCAAAAAGGCCCTCCAACCGTCCCGAAAACATGTCTGCGCCGTCCCTCGCCCCCTTTATCCTCAAGCGACCGTGGTTGCAGAAGTGGGTGAAGCCGCTTGCCAACTGGTACACCAACGCCGCTGGCTACAGGCAGCTGGGACTAAAGTATGGAAGCTCCTTGGAATAGGCCGGAATACAGTGGAATCTTTGGTGGAAGCTGCGTGCGGTCTTTAGATGCGTCGGATGGATGCGCTGACCCTTGATTCTCTGCAGGGCTGATGATTTGATTCCCGAGGAGAACGACACCGTCCTGCTTGCTCTCAAGCGCCTCCCGCCGAACGAGGCCTACGACCGCGTCTTCCGTCTGCGCCGCGCTTTCCAGGTACATTCCATAAGGCAATCGGAGTCCCGGACCATTCGCTAACACGGCCCAGTGCTCCACGTCCCACACCCTCCTGCCCAAGAACGAGTGGACAAAGCCCGAAGAGGTAAGGAGTGCTTGGAGAATACGCACCAAGACTTGACTAATAGCATTGTAGGACACCCCGTACCTCTCACAGGTCATCGTGGAGATTGAGAAGGAGATGAAGGAGCGGGAGGACCTCGAGTCGATGGTTGTTCAGAAGAGGGCGAGGAACGCAGGTCAATAGAGAGTCGAGATTGTACATAAGCGTTGGTAACGGCATGAGCTGGATGAGGGCTGTCTATTAGAGTGTACTATCAAGAAATTCATGTCTTTCAAATTTGCAACCTGGTTGGAGATTGTTATGATACGGAAGGAGGAACTAATTCGATTTTAACTGGGTTGCATATGGCTCAACATACAATTCGCGAGACTTACATTCCTCAAATAAATTGCTCCTTATCGCATCCAGAAACTTCAAGAGTGAACGCTGGACGCATTATAATCATGTCAGTATTGAATTGGAATTTGGAGTAGACGCCCATGGAAATTGAAAATAAAACGGCAATTGGAAACACTAATCTACTCGTGCTTCATACGAGGTACCTTCAAAGCTGGGAATAGTACGAAAACCTGGCTTTGGAACGATGAGATGAGATCGTGGACGCAAGGATTTCGAAGGAGGATCAACCATACAACCTTGGAATCCAGGAAGCTCACATGCGCAAACCTCCTCAGAGGCGGAGTGCGTTATTTCCGCCACCAAACATTTGAAAGGTGATTAATAATGCTCACCACGAAGTCATGTGCTCTCGTGATACCCTTGGAATACGTGGACCCCCGCGTCTCGCGTTCAGCTCCAACATCACCTCTCGACCTCGACAAGCCCATGCTTCTCTCCAAGACCACGCAGCCCTCACGCATAGCCTCCACAGTCAGTTGCTCACCTCGATCATAAAATCTGAAACTTATTCAGAAAAGGCACTCCTGCAATTGCGCTCGTCACCTTTCACACGGCTGCTCATCATGGCCCTCCGCCGCTTATCCCGCAATCTCACCAGCAAAACTTCTGCACCACCAGCACCCGCAAACCCCAATGCAGCGCTCTACGAAAAAGCCAAAAAGCCACTCCAAGCGAGTAAGAAGCGCAAGAGCAGAGCTTCTGCATCCGCTGCATCACCCACCAACACCAACACCGACTCCAAGGCAACAGACCCCACCTTTGCCGTTCCAGACCTTCCGGCAACACCTCTTCCCAAGAAACGAAAAGCCGCATCCGAGTCACCATTAAAACCGCCCCCGTTCACACCAACTCCAAGCGGTGTCGGTTTACTCGCAGCCACATCTTCAGAAACGGGTCACCCCCTCGAAGACCTCGCCAGTCTCAAACCCCGTCCCGCAGAACCCCATGCGACGAACGCGCCTCTGTCCACACCAGGTGGATCGCGTGTCGTAGCATACACCTCATCACCGATCAAACCCCCATCCGCCTCACAGGAAGAACAAAACGAGGTCTCTCCAACTAAGAAGCGCAGAGCCAAGGAAGTTGTGCCGCCTGATGTTGGCTCTGTGCGTCCGCCCACGTCAACGGTGGACACGCTGCTCAAGGACGCAGAGGAGTTTCTATGCAGAGTCGATCCGAAGTTGCGGGGTTTGGTCGAGAAGCATAAGTGTAAGATTTTTAGTCCCGAGGGGTTGAGGGAGGTTGTGGATCCTTTTACGGCGCTGAGTAGTGGGATTATCGGGCAGCAGGTATGTGGACTTGAATATAACAACGCGGAAATTCAACGATGTGGAAATTTCGTACGCGACGATACTTGTAGGAGCTAATGCAAAATTACAGGTTTCCGGCCAAGCTGCAGCCTCGATACGCAAGAAGTTCACCGCACGTAAGTTCCCCGGCATCCAAAATCGCAATACGCTGTGACTGACACAACACTTCACAGTCTTCCCCGACACCCATCCTGCCTTCCCCTCACCATCTCAAGTCCTGACTTTCGATCTACCAACCCTCCGCACCGCCGGTCTCTCTCAGCGTAAAGCCGAATAGTAAGTCATGTATCCCAGTTACCCTTACAAAAAGCCATGCCAGAGAAGACCTGCACTGACTTGGAGGACTTCCAGCATCACTGGCCTCGCCCAGAAATTCGACTCCGGCGAGCTGACCGCCCAAATGCTTATCAGCGCCAGCGACGAAGAGCTGATCGAAAAGCTAGTCGCTGTCCGCGGCCTAGGACGCTGGAGCGTGGAAATGTTTGCCTGTTTTGGGCTAAAGAGGATGGATGTTTTCAGCACGGGGGATCTTGGTGTGCAGTGAGTGATTTCCCAGTGGCAGGGTGGCTAGATGGAGTGGCTGTGACGTTGGAGCATAGTCAAGTGTCAAATGTCTTGCAACGCTTTCCACACCTCTGCACGGGTACTGGAATTGATCCTAACGCACGGCAGACGCGGCATGGCCACATACCTGGGCCGCAATACATCCAAGCTCAAAGCCAAAGGTGGCAAATGGAAGTACATGAGCGAGCAGGAGATGCTAGACATTGCATCCAAGTTCTCCCCGTATAGGTGCGTGCATCTCCGCCTCTAATTCCATCTCCTCCATCCCTTCACGAGAAGCTGTGCAACCCCAGAAAACACACGACTTGAGTGAGAAAGAGCGCACGCTAAGCTGTTCCAGATCGCTCTTCATGTGGTATATGTGGCGGATTGAAGACGTAGACGTCAGTGTACTGCAAGGTAATTGATGATACTGTCTGCAGACATCATATCCACAATTCATGATGGCGCGATGGAGAGGGTTGCAGTACATAGAGTATTAATAAGAGGATCTTCCTTGTGGTCCGTACGTTTTGACGTTGGGCGGGCACGGTAGGTGTCATGTATGCCTATGTCGTGTGCGTGTGCTCTGTCTGTTGCATTCCTCACTTACCTACTTTGGCTGTTGACGTGCGTGTGTCGCAAGAACTGGGTATCTATCCATGCTTTGTCGGTTGCGAATATGCGCTTCTGTTGAGATATCGCTTGCTGAAGTCTACTACTTGACGTCTTACTGAGTACGAACTGGAAATGGCACCGCAGTATAATCAGTTTGTTGGCTTGCCTCCGGACGATAAAAGAGCTTGCTCCCGCATCGCCAATGCCATCGCATAACAGTACTCCCTCACCTTCCGGTGCCAATGTCGGGCCAAATGACAGTGTGGCTGGAGAAGATAATAGCGAAGATGGAGCTGCACGTCAACAGTCATTGTCGTACCGCTAACTTTCTCTCGTGTATCGACACGGCTATTCCCGCGATCGTCATCGTCGAGGCTCGTCAGAAGTGCCATCATGAACGGTGAACTTGTCACTTCAGACCGGTTGTGCATGCGCTTGGACATCTCTGGGTCAAAGTCCTGACTCCTGCTGCCATATCCTGTCCCTTCCGGAGTATTGATGGGCGGGCGCAGAGATCAGTGTCTGAAGTTGAGATTGAAGACATGGGAAATCATGAGATTGAGATGCTCGTCCTGTGGCAGGGGTCGGTGATTTTGGGTAGGCAAGGATCCGAAGGATGGGCTTCTTATCGCGAGGCTTACTGGAGTCAGCGGAGTGAAAGTGGACAGCGCCTTGCCCGACGCCTACTGTACTTGATCTGAAGTTTATCATGGATTATTATTATTGCAAAGTGAAGAGCATCTCGCCGCCACCTCGGGAAGAGCATGACGCCACAGCGCCCGCATCGATTGACCGTTGATGCGCCAATATTGCTCCCTTTCTTGGCCCTGTTTAGCGCGCCCGAAGCGGAAGATCGTCAAAAAGGGCAATCTTGAGAATCTTGATACTTTTGCAGGGGCAGATGGGCTATTATTGATTGGCAACAAACGGCCGGTATCGATTGGCAGACAACACGTTGCGGCCGCTCATGGAGTCGTGAGCCGTTGTGCGGCGTAGGTCCGATGAAACATTGTCCTTCGGACTTGAAGGGTGATGAGTGAGGCATTGGAACAGTGTTGGACAGTGGACACCGAACGGCAGCCGGCTGAGACACGGCGAGGCCTTCGACTGGGACTGGGACTTCCTCGGTGGCGCGATAGGAACGGACGCTATGGCGCGCCCGTTACTCGGTGGCGCCCGGCCCTACGCCGAGAGCAGGCCGTTGAGCGATACGACATCAGCCAAAATGCTTCGCACAACAAGTGCGGCGAAGAGATGAGGCAGATTGAACGGCCAGCGCTTGAATTGCTTGGATTCTGGGGTTCGCATGGAGAGTCTCGCAGCCATGGTGGCTCATTCGCCGTTTGGAACGGTGCGGTGCAGATATAATTTTAGGTGTATCGACCGGCACTTGCGTGGACTAGAAACCAGGTTTGCGCGTGTTGTGTCTGTTTCTGTAACAAAGTGGCATTCCTGACGCAGCCGTGCTGGAACGAGCCTCACGCGTCGAACGAGCACACCGAGAAGGCGACGAGATGCATTGCGTCTTCAGTCGTGATAGTGACCCTTTTCCACGTTCATTTCCAGAACCATCGATGCTCGCATCGAGCAGCAATCAATTGATGAGTGTGCGCGGAGCAAAGCCAAAGCAGTGAATGAATGTGGTAGGCCCGACCCACAAACATCCCAGTGCAGTCTAGCGCAAGGTGGCCCGCGCCTGCGCCTGCTCCTTTTTCTCAAACCCCCGTGGCGCCTCACTCGCTCCCCCCTTCCTCAACCACCTTCGCTCTTGTGCTGCGTTTTTCGTGGGGACTTTATTTTAATAATTACTGCGCTGCTGCTGTTTTCTTCTCCGTCAATCGCTTAACATCTTTGGACTCGTTGCCTACTCTTAGTGGATAGAAGCAGGAGCATATTTGCACCCGCAACCAGTCTTAATATCCCTCGTACGTCGCTCACCACTCCTCGCTCACGCCTCACCATCGACGCGTCGCTGACTTTGTCCGCCAGTTATCGACTCGATACCCACACTTCCACAATGACGCTCCTCAGGTTTGCCGTGCCTGTCCTGGCAGCCGCCGGCTCTGCGTACGGTACGTTGACATGCGGTCTCTGGTGCTGTTGTGCACTGCTAATTGTCTCACAGCCGCCTGCAGCGCCTCTGCGACCCAGACCATTGAGAACGCTGGCGATGCTTCCGCCATCGCCACCTGCACAACCTACTCGGGCAACATCGCTGTTGCCACGGGCATGACCGACGACCTCTCCCTCGGTACCCTCGAACAGATCAGCGGAGACCTGCGCATCGAGAAGAACTCCAACATCAAGCGTGTCGATGGTAGCGGTCTGAAGAAGATCACCGGCGAGCTTAGACTGAACGACGACTCCCAAATCGCGGCATTGTCGTTCCCCAAGTTGACCGAGGTGAAGACACTGACCCTGACCGGTCTCGCCTCCCTCCGCAACCTCAATCTCGATGCTGAGGTAACCAAGTGCGAGAAGCTCGACATTCAAAACACCCAACTGCAGGACCTCAAAGGCATCAACTTGGAGCAGGCCAAGACGATCATCATTGCCAACAACCCTTCCATCGCCAACATCTCCATGAAGCTGACCAACATCACTGGTGCCCTCGACCTCTCCTTCAACAACGCCGACGTGACCGTTGCGTTCCCGAAACTTGAGTCTGCCCAGAACATTAGTGTCCGCGCTGTCGGCAACCTCTCGCTCCCCGCTCTCTCTGAAGTAACGCCCGGCTCTTTCGGTATCTTCTCCAGCAAGATGGAAAGCTTCTACGCGCCCAACCTGACCACGGTCAAGGAGGCGCTTACCATCGTCGACAACAATCAGATGAAGGACCTCTCTTTCGCCTCCTTGACCGACGTCGGTGCCTCTTTCCTCATTGAAAACAACACCGCTCTGGGCGAGGTCACCAAGCTCCCCAAGCTCAAGAATGTCGGCGCTGCTCTTGACATTAGTGGTAATCTCACTAAGTAAGTGGTGTGCACAACATCTGAAGTGAACATGACGCTAACAATTGCAGGGTCGAGTCGCCTTCGCTTGACTTCGTCAAGGGTGTTTTCAACCTGCAATCGACCGCCGATCTTGGCGACAGCTGCACTTTCTACAACGGCCTCAAGGATAAGAAGAAGGTTCCCAATAACAAGTACAAGTGCGAGGGCAAGCTCACCCAGGCCGGAACCGCTGGTACCTCCAGCGGCAGCAAGGACGGCTCCAAGCCCTCCAGCGCAGCTTCCCCCCTGAACGCTCAAAACACCTATGTTGGGCTCGCCGGTCTCTTGGCCGTCTTCTTCCTGTAGATCTGAGAGTTTGACATTTTCAAAAGTACGGTGTTGGCCATTGCCCGAGCTTCGAATTCGCCGGACGTCCGAGGCGGCTCTGTTGAGGGTTGGAATGTTTGTCGATTCGATGGATAGTGCGAATCACCACTTCTGTATGTATTGGGTACGATGATGGACGGTTGGAGCTTATTAGATTTGTAATATGGTACACTCCTGGCTTGTCGTCTCCCAAGACTGAATCACGAAACGGCTACGGCGGATGGCTTTGGCAGGATGGCACCCACGGGAATGTGTACACTCTTTTACTTTTCTTGTTCATGTCTAGGTATTGGCGTCTCGGAATGCATTTCTTCTAGTCACCCGTCATCCATTGCAACATTAATGCATTTTCAATCAATCCCTTCTCTTTGCTCGAGCTGCCGGGGAACACGGAAGCTACCCTATTGTCAGAATTAGCTGCTATGTTGCTTTCAATCTCCGTCTATGCTGTGTCACCTTTGCATGCCGATTCCAGACTAGCGTGGGTGCTGTTTTTACCCCAGTCTTCTCCTGCTCATCGGGCCCGACCCGCTTCCCTTCCACCCAAACCGAAGACGTGCTTGCTCCTCCTCAGATCGAGTTTCGTGCAGCGGCCGTGATGTCCGCGCGCCAGGTCAAGCGGTGATGGCCCTGGTCTCTTTTGTTCGATCGATTTCAGCCACGATCCTACCTCGAGCTCCAATCGAGAACTCCACGTCCCAATGCTCTCCACACTCAGACATGAAGCACCAAAGCGGACAGCTGCGAGCGCACGTTCTGGTATGTCTGATGACGTTGCGGTACGTAGGCTTTCACAGCGTGCCCGTTACTTGTCAACAGGACGTACCGGTAGCGCTGTGCTTCGGAATAAACAAATACTAGCGGTGAAGACAAGGCTTCCTAGTTGGCTGGTTGAGGGCCACTGAGCGAGAAGCCTTCCCAAGGGAGGTCCTAGCACCGCAGAACTGCAGGTTTGGTCTGTCGAACCAAGCCTATTGTTTCAGTGAGCAAGGGATATGCAAGCTCGTCTTCCGATTCCCCACACATTCTCGCGTTACTGGAGAAAGGCGTTCTGCGGCACTCGCTGACTGCTCCGTTTTCGATACCATGCACAACAAGATGCGATGTGTGCACGGAACGGTCGAGCAGGGGTGATAGCAGGCCAGAGTTTGGGTCAAGGCACTTCTCGAGGGTTGCAATGGGTCGACAGGCTCGACTTCCCGCTTTCCGCGCACCATCCATCTGCAGATGTGATTGCGATTAGGGCATAGGATGACGCTATGGCCTCTACTCTATCGTTGCTACTGTTGTTCTTGAGAAACATAAAAGGCGCTGGCCTGTCTCTTGTGCCTCCAGATCAACTTGGTTATTGTCGCTCATCGTTCAGTATTTTGGTGGCTGTTTGTGCTATTGGATTTATATCTTGCCTGTCTTCCTTTGTCACATCCCAACTTCACCATGCTTGTTCAAACGAGCATGCCTTCTTCGGCATACGTCAAATCAGAACCATCTACACCCCATATGGACAACACACGGTACGACTTCACTCCAACACTGCTCCATAACAACACTGACTCTCCTTAGTAGGCTCCCACCCCTACAAACGGTTCTCCAAAATCAAGAGCTTCTTCGCTATCAGGATCAATTAAGGCGCGTCTCCACCGGTTCAAGCTCTAGCGATGAAGACGAAGAGCACAAAGCCCGCCTGGGCCTCACACTCGCTCCGCTCAACCTTCCGCCATCCGGTAACCATCACACGGCCCTCCGTCGACTGAGCCAGGTCGATGGCCATCTCAACCGCCACGAGCCTTATCCAACTCCTGTCCCCAGCCCCATCATGGCCGCCTTCAACAAGGTTCTCCCCGTCCGCACTTCCAAGAAAAAGAAGGCCAAGTCCTGCCGCTGCGACTCTCGTTCCCAAGACCGACTCTCCTCCGAACAGCCCGATAAGCGGAACCCAAAAGCCAAACGCGAGTTCGGCAACCGCTTGCTCCAGATTGCCTCTCTCTCCCGCCTGTCCCGAGTATTGCAAAACGTCAATCCAAACCTCATTAAAGAATGGAAACGCCTAAACAGAAACAACCGACGTGAGACAGAAGAACTCGAAGACCCGTTAATGTACAACAAGATCGACACCACCGAGGGCGGGTTGAACATGATCATCGACATGAATCTCATGCTCGACAAGTGTGAACAGTGGTTCATGGAGGCAGGGGGTTTCGAGCATGCGAGAGAGATTGCTAAAGCGAGGGAGACGTTTGGATCGCAGGATGTGGTGAGGTCCATGCACCTTCTTCAAGGTCGGAGGATGTGAGGTCTTCACGCCTTCTTCTAGTGGGTTGCTTCTTCGAGTTGATTGACGCAGCCCCTTCCCTTCTTTTTCTCCTTCTTGGTTCGACTTGCGTTTCGTCAGCGGCATTAGTGGGTCCAGCGATCGTTTGCCCTGGAGGTTTCTTTCTGCTAAACGCAAAGTACATGTAAGGTGGTTTGCAGTGCAGCATTTACACTTCCCCCTCCTTCACGAAGGCATACACAACTCTCTTTTCAACGGCGGTTTCAGACTTAAAAAAAAAGTTCTTTTTATTCTTTTATTGCTATCTCGGCGGCTTAGTCTCTCAGGAGCTACTCATCATCGGTCAGCTCAGCTTGTTGGTTCGTCCATCAAAGCGTGCCTGCACTGCACTGCAATTTGCTGTAGCCTTCGGGCACCTTGTTTTTTCCTCCCGCCTTTTCTCTTTGATGCGCTATGACACAATATTTTCACGGCAGCAGCTATTTTCTATTATCTCAACGGCCTCACAAGCAAACAAAACACGCACACACGCATATACACTGATATCTTTTTATCTCTGAGAAGGAAGGGCAGGTGGGGGATAGTATAACGTCTAGTATCTAGTGGTAAGAACGAGAGCAAGGAAGATTGCCTTTTAGCTTAGGAAAACAAATGCAATGAATATTGGTATTTCTCTCAATTCTCTCAGTTGCTCACTCAGTTGCTTCCCTCGCCTCGCCTCGCTCCAACTAACCATCGTTGTCGAACAAGTATTGCGATGTTAATTAACAACTCGTCCTCCAAACCCTGGATTTGAGGGGGGAATACTGAGACATGCCCGACTCAATCAATCGACAATCTCAACCCAACTCACCTTCACATTTTCTTTTTCCGGCCCTTCCTCTTCTCGAAAGCCGCTCGTTTCATCCCATGCACGCCCACCTATCTCTCCCCAACATCCCCAATCACTCAAGCCCCGCCCGCCACCAACCAAACCAAACCAAACCCCCCACTCCCTCGATCCGATCGCTATTCCCATTCCATGCAGCACAGCACAGCACAGCACAGCACAGCACATGCGCGCTGTAAACGGTGAGCCTCGTTTTTCTTCTTCTTTTTTCATCTCTTGCGCGGGATCTGCCGCTCGCGGATGCTGGGGGAGGGAAGCCGTGTAGGGTACGGTAGCTTGGGGGTGCTTGGGATACGAGGCGGGAAGCAGATTGAATCACGGGTACGGGTGGGTGAGGTGAGGTGAGATGAGGTGAGGCTGGGTATCCTATGCAAGCGAAAGCCTGGGCGTGGGTACATATGCGGGAGGCGGTAGGCGGACGAATAAAGATCCTGGTCGGGGTTTTGCTTGTACTACCCTACTTTACGACGGGATGGTGTTGGAGATGTGTTTCCGACGTCTTCACGGGGTTTACGGCTGGGAGGTGTGGAGGTGGGGTCGTTGGGAAGAGCGAGTTTTATTGTGTGGGTTTGTGTTTTTTCAAGGGGTGGTGGAGTCTGCTTCACTGTCTACGGAAAAGGGAAGAGGTGGACGAATAACGTGAATGGATCAGGGAGATGGGTTCAGATTGCTCGGCTGATAACTATAGTACTAGTATACAGCACGTTACGAGGTCTAGGGATCCCGCGCTTCCCTCACCTCTTGCTTGCCAATCGCGCTAATCGAAACCGCTCCCGTATTTGCCCCCCGCCCCGCTTGAGTACAAATGTCTTGGGGGTTCTATTCCTGTCAGTAAGTCTTGTCTTGAGAAAGAAATTCCTTCGCTCGCTAAATGGGCTTTCTCCACTTGTCACTCTAGACCGATTTCAAGAGTGGGTACAGTATACAGGACAATGACATGAGTTGCCAAGGGCGTACTGCGCTTTTTTGGAATGCGAATCCGAGTCCATAACGTGCTGCTGTCAGAGACCGAGGACATGCGGGTGGTTCAGTGGGTGATGTTGACAAATGGTTCAGCGCCCAAATGCAAACCAAACTCGCTCACCACCGCAGACAGGCCCATACATGACGAAGACAACCGAGCGCTTCCTGGCCGGTATTGAAATCAAGAACGGTCGGAGTTAGATCATCTGATCGGAAGGATATTGCATGTACCATATCTGCCATTGTTGAACAGCATGTTCTGCCTCCACTCCCTAGTGCGAAATGGTCGAGTTCGAACCACTGTACACCGTTACACATGAGGACCGGCCCTCCAAAGGTCCACAACGTCGAGAGCTTCATCCAGTTATTTCGATGCAGCGCCTTTCTCCGCTGGATGGAGAGGGTCTCGTGGGCACAGACCTGATGAAGATGAGCGGCAATATGTGAGGAGGGGTGGGGGCCGTCAGTGCGGTGGTGTTGTATCACGAGGCGCGCGATCTGGAAGCAGAACGGGCCACTGATGGCGTGGAGTGTTACTGCGGAAGATCTGTGGGAGGTTCATGAGCGGCTGGGGCGGGAGGCCGACCACTGATCGTGTGGTTTGTGTCTCGTGTGCGTGCACTGTTCAGCTGTAGAAGTTAATGGAGAGGCCGACGAGGCAAGTGGTCATTGGAATGCGCGGAGGCGTGCGTGATTGTGCTGGAGAGAGGAGCGCGTGGTCGGTTTTGGCGCGAAGTTGGGCGATGGTGTGGTCATTGTCTTGGTTTCAATGGTTTCCACGAGGGAGGGTGGCATCGCAGTATTTGTGAGACGTCTAGGGCTTGAAAGAACATGTGCAATTTGTTGGTTAGGGAAGCAAGCCCGAGGGATTGACGGTATCTATTTGGAGGTTAAATGCTCTTGCTGCTGCTATACTCCTGTCTGCGCCCGTTGAAGATGAACGTGCTCGGCATCGGGATATCGGTGCTCTGTGTATCAAATTGGATACACGGAATAATATATTCCAATGGATAAAGGGTGTCTTTCGTGGGTTTGTCTTTGCTTATTATCCTCTACCGTTTCCGATGTTCATTCTCCGTCTGGGTCGATCCTGATGAGATGGAGACCGTCTGTCGTCTAGCCATTACACAAAGCGATATCGACAAGGCTGAGAGATCTCGGATAACGTGTCCGTGCACGCAACGATCATGTTCGCGCAACGATCGCGCAATACCAAAACAACTCACCCAAGAATAAAGCTATAGAGCCACATATAGTAGCTATTATCACGAGAGTTTTTTATGGAGTACTATATTGATACTTGCGATCAACTTGCGCTACTGATATTTACTTGGAAGCTTAACGTTGCGGCCGCGCCGCGTGGTCGTGGGTGGAGCTGCTGACGCAGCCCCTGAGGCCTCCTCAGTAGCTACAGCGTTAACCACATGTTTCTGGCGCTTGTTGCTCTTTGTAGATGGCTGCAAGGCCTTTCT
>ML976994.1:93632-255861 GCA_010015675.1 Byssothecium circinans | reverse complement strand
TATTTATCCCCTGAGTCGGCGTTGTGGCGATTGCTGTCCATACCAGCTACCCATCGAGAGATGAGATAGATGCTGTGTCGGTTGATAAAGCGTGTAACCCAGCTCTCGCTCACTGGCTCCTTAGCTATTGTTGACGCGAAATTTCGTATCATCTCTCTTGTAGGTGGCAAGTGACGCGCTGTGAGTCCTTGTATGTATTTAACAAGCTCTGCCTCTTGTTGTGGAGTAAGCTTTTGTTGCGTTGTTGCTTGAGTCGTTCGCGATGATTGGATCTGCTTATGCCGCCGCGATAGGGTAATACGGTTAACATGATAGTCTGCTGCAATTTTGGTATATGTAAAAGGTTCTCCTGGCTCTAGCGCTTCGATAGCTTCAATTGCAGCCTCAATTGACCCCATAATGATTGAGTTATGACGCGTTCAAGTTTGAGTTGTTTTGGTGTTGCGCGATCGTTGCGCGAACATGATCGTTGCGTGCACGGACACGTTATCCGCTTAAGTCACGGTCCACCGAACGGGAGCTACACGTGCGTGACCCGGGTGGAACGCGGCACAGTATCGGTCGGGTGTCGCCATCAGGGGCCGAGAGCTCTTCCGAGTCGCTTGGGGATCCCGTGCTCGCACGTTGCGTACCGGCCCGTGAAATCCGAGATATATAAGGTGTCACCGTCCCGCTCACGATGAGATACGTGAAGTTGAAGTTGGGCCTAAACAGATCATCGTGCGTGAATCCTTCTGCGACCTCGGCACGATCGTTGCTGGGGAGAGCGGCCGCTATCGACGCTGATTCGCTAATTCCACGGATTCAAAAGTCAATCTCACGTGCCGGGCAAGGGCTGAGTCGCGTCTGTTTACACACAAGCCGATGCCGAGATGTGGGCGCAACAAGACCCGCAATTGCGGATGCTGAGCCACCGAACGATATCGAAAAGAGTGACGGGCCGAGAGAAGCTTTTACCAAGCGACGTCATCGATGGGCCAAAACACAAGCGGACGATCAGTCTAACGGCGCGAGTATCTTCCTCGCATGCCCTCCTTCCGCGCCTTCCCTTCGTTGGGCTTGTCCCCTCCTTCGCTCTGCGGCGCATACCACACTCGCTTTCCAGAAAACGTCAATTCCATCATCGCTACCGGTTTCTTTCCCAAGAAGCTCCCGTCCTTTAGACCTGCTCTCCGCCTATTCGGTCCCTTGCGCCGGTCACAATTCGCGGCCTCCACCTTCCACGTACTGTAACTCCACTGCTGTTACAGTTCCATAATAGAACGCCTGGATCCGTCACTGTCCCGTTAACCCATCCCAAGCTGGCTTCCTCACTCGAACCGTCTCCATATCTCCACACTGACCGCAACACCGACGACTCTCACGGCATACGAGCTCGTAGCGCAAGCGTCCGCATATCGCAGGGTCGAGGGGACGAGGCCGAGGAGAGCATAAAGGCACCGCCTGTAGAACATTTTGGCAGCATGCTCCTTGGCAAAGGCTCGTCGTGGAAGGCTGCTAGGTCGAGGTTGCCACCAAGTCGCCAGGTATGGCATACAATTAGGAATCCGCGGACGCTGTTGTTGGTGGGCTTGCTCGCCGTCACTGTGCTGTTGTGGCGGTCGATGGGGTCAGCGGCCGGTGAGATGCAGAGGCATGTCCCCTCAGTTGGAGAATCTTTGTGGAAACAGACTTGCTAACCTATGACTAGGTTCTACTGCTGGGGCCCCCCAAAAGCACCAATCCACATGACCAAGAACGAAAACGAAGAGTGGCACGCACATCTCCAGACCCCCGTAATATTTAATCCGCACAAGCCCATCGCGATCAACGATACGACCATCGAGAACGTCAACCTCAACGAGATCAAGTCGACCACCGATGCCGTTAAGAACAAGGAGCGCGTACTCATTCTCACACCGTTGCGCGACGCTTCCTTTCATCTCGCCCAACACTTCGACCTACTTGTCCAGCTTACATACCCACACGAGCTGATTGACCTCGCATTCCTTGTCGGCGACAGCAAGGACGACACTTTGGCAGCGCTGGCGAAAGAGTTGGAACGTGTGCAAAGTATTCCAGAAGTTGCGTTTCGGTCTGCCCTGATCGTTCAGAAAGATTTTGGCGTCACGTTGTCGCAGGAGGTCACTGACCGGCATAGCTACGAGGCGCAGGCTCCGCGGAGGAAGGCGATGGGACGAGCGCGGAATTACCTGCTTTCGACTGCTTTGAAACCGGAGCATAGCTGGGTGTATTGGCGTGATGTGGATATCCAGGACAGTCCGGCTAAGATCATCGAAGACTTCATTGCGCATGATAGGGATGTCCTCGTTCCCAGTATGTATTGTGGAACACCTGAGTCCAGAACATGAAGCTAACGGGATAGATGTTTGGTTCCACCGCTACAGGGAAGTCAATGGAAAATACGTCGACATTGAAGGAAGATGTATGCACACCTTCCACACACTTTCGAATCGCAGCTAACATAACCCAGTCGACTACAACTCCTGGCAAGAATCACCCACAGGCCTTAAACTCGCCGAATCCCTCGACAAAGACGTCGTCATAGCCGAAGGTACCTCTCCTCCATCCTCACCCTCCAATGTCAAATCTAACCATATACAGGCTACAAAGAACTCGTAACCGGCCGCACGCACATGGCCAAAATGGGCGACTGGCGTAAAGACAAAGACGAGGAAATCCCCCTCGACGGTATCGGCGGCGTCAACATCATCGTGAAAGCCGACGTCCATCGCTCCGGCATAAACTTCCCCTGCTACGCTTTCGAGAACCAGGCGGAGACGGAGGGGTTTGCGAAGATGGCGAAGAGGGCGGGGTATGGCGTCTACGGGCTGCCGAACTATGTGGTGTGGCATCATGACACGGAGGAGAAGCCGGGGAATGTGTAATATGTGGTGTGCCGGAGCGGGAGATGGCTTGGGTGTATGACTATCGGTGAATGCATGTAGATGGAGTTTTGGGGGATTTTTATTGGGGGTGCATCATTTGGCATATGGATATGGCGCGTATTGCTTTGAAGGGGTGTAATGATTGTGGGGGTGGATAGGCCCTCGTCGGTTGGCGGAGTGGCTGGGCTGTTTGTTGCTCTTGCTTGCATAGCAAGCATACGCATCGCATAAACAAACGTACGATATGGGTGGGAGTCTTAGAATATACCCATTTTTTATTCTTGTTACTTTACTACTTGCTGTCTGTCTGTCTGTCTATGTCGTACGATATCAACCACTCTCATAATCATCAGTCGTTTGGAACGCTCGCTATAAACTAAATAAATAAACCGTTGACATAACAAACACAACACAAAAGGCTAACTAAGTGAGGATGAAAGAAGAACATTCATTTTCATGCACCTCACTCAGGTCTTTCTTACTTGCTTGCTGTCGTCTCTCGTCCTCCTCTCTCTCTCGCTCCTAAGCAAAAGAAAGATTCCCTGCACCATCATCATCCAAATAAATAAATCCCAAGTTCATTCATTCATTCATATAGATCAATAAAATAAATGACGAGCCAAAAAGAATACACCTCCAAAAAAAAAGTCAAAAAATATATATTCCTGCCAGCGATTGGACTCGAACCAATGTCTCTATCACAGTGTGACCCTCGATTTCAATCTTTTCTTTAGAGGCGTACTCCCTGGAATAACTAGCGTGCTACCACTGCACCACGCTGGCCTTTCTTTTTCGTATAGAATTCAGTCTGGCGTAAGAGATATATATACGGGCATAAAAAGATGGAGGGAGGTGGAAGTGTGGTGCGTTTGCTGGTGGGTAGAGGGCGGCGGGGCTGGTGGAGGGCGTTTGTTTGTTTGTGCGCGGGCTGCGGGGTATTTTGTGAGGCATGAGGGTTTTGGGTTAGATGGATGAGAGGAGAGGAGGTGAAGTGAGGTGGGATGAAGTCTGGAGAGATGGTAGGTGGGGTAGTGGGGAAAGGTTAGATACCATGGTATGGCGTTTTCTATTTACTTCCTGATCTCTTTTCTGCGTGCAACTCTGCCCTATATGTGCTAGGTGCTAGCACTCAGCATGTATTGTGTGTACTGTACATGTAGCGTTAGAGAGATCGAAAAGGGAAAAGGGGGGTTTTCTGGATTGGAGGTTGTAGTGGTACCAGGTACTGTGATCCTCACAATTATTGATATGACGCTTTGGATGAGGAGGCAACATGAGATTGATATGTGGAAAATGAAGGATATTGTACATTAGTACTGATGCTTAGGATGGGGGTGGCTATGCTGATTGTCAGGTGTTGTTGTATGTGAAGCGCAAAGGGGAAGAATGGGAAAGGAGGGACCAAGTAGAGTATGTGATACAAGTTGCATGTACCAAAGTTGAAAGGGAGGGAATGCTTGATTTGAATCATAATCGTATCGAGATAGACATCTTGGAGCCAACAACGTGAGGGGAGTAACTCAAGGTAGTTTCAACATGCACACTGTGATGCACATCTCAAGTTCAACACATGGCTCAAGCGGCTAGTAAAAGGAGGGCTAAGGGACGAGATGAACAAAATCCAAGGTATCAGGACGTGAAATTCACTACTCATATTACGCGACCACACTATCCAATGCCCATCTCATCTCATAAACGATCGTGCCCTCCACGTTAACCAGAAGTTCAAAATTCAACACGACCACAACGCCAGAACCATACAATAGGTACAGTAATACAATGCAGTTGCCCGCCCTCTCCGTCCGCATCTATCATGTACCTATACACATCTTATCGTGAACTTATACGACCCTCTGCTAACCGCTGCACATGACGCAGGCATCTGGGTTCTCTATCGAGCAAGCAAGCACGGCGTCAGAATAAATATCGCCCTCGCGATCTGCACTATCGTCACCCTTATCCTCTTCCTGCTTGGAGGCAGCTGCGGGTAGAGCTTCTTCCTCGGCGGGCTTGCCGTTCGGCTCGGCGGCGAGCACCTTGGGGCTGTCACCCTCTGCCACATCAGCCTTGATGGGCTTCGGGTCGAGTGCATTCTTGGAGACGCCGTTGAGCTGCTTGTTCTCAGATGCGGGTGGCGGTGTGGTAGAAGGTGTAGGAACACCATTGTCCGCCGGCGCGCCGTTGGCTGACTTTGACACGAACATGGGACGCGGGACAGACGAAGGCGGCGGCGAGGCGGCGTAGGCCTTTCGCTTGGATCCGAGAGCCTTTGCAATGTTGGTGTCGGCAACCTTGAGCGCCTCCTGGTCGACAGTGAATTGAATAGGGGCAGATGCCGCCATGGTACGAAGGTAGTACATGCCAGTCTTGAGACCGAGCTTCCATCCGGCAAAGTGCATGGAGGTGATCTTGCCCATGGTAGGCTCCTTCATGTGGATGTTGAGCGATTGCGACTGATCGATGAAGGCACCACGGTCGGCAGCCATCTGCACAATGGTACGCTGAGAGATTTCCCAGACGGTCTTGTACAAGGCCTTGATGTCATCGGGGATGTTGGGTATCCTCTGAATGGAGCCACCATCGGCAATGATGCGGTTCTTCATGTTGTCAGACCACAGACCCATGTCGACAAGATCGCGAAGGAGCCATGGATTGACGACCTGGAACTCTCCAGCTAGGACGCGACGAGAGTAGATGTTCGAGGTGTAGGGTTCGAAGCATTCGTTGTTTCCGAGAATCTGGGAAGTGGAGGCAGTTGGCATGGGGGCGACAAGCAGAGAGTTGCGAACACCGTGCTCTGCAATCTTGGCCTTCAGCTGTGCCCAGTCCCAGAGATCGGTGGGAGTGACGTCCCACATATCGTACTGAAGGATTCCCTGGGAGACGGGAGAGCCAGGGTAGGTCTCATAAGGGCCAAGCTCTTTCGCCAGGTCGCAAGATGCTGTCAAAGCACCGTGGTAGATGGTCTCGAAGATCTGTGTGTTAAGTTTGCGAGCCTCGGGGGAGTCAAAGGGCATGCGCAGCTGCAGGAAGGTGTCAGCAAGACCCTGGACACCAAGGCCAATGGGCCGATGCCTGAAGTTGCTGCGACGGGCCTCTTCCACTGGGTAGTGGTTGACCTCAATTATCTTGTTGAGGTTTTTGGTAACAATCTGGGTGATCTCGTGAAGCTTCTGGAAGTCAAATTCGCCACGCTTAGTGTCAACAAACATAGGAAGCGCAAGAGATGCCAGGTTGCACACGGCAACCTCATCGGGAGCAGTGTACTCAATAATCTCGGTACACAAATTCGAGCTTCGAATGGTTCCAAGGTTCTTCTGGTTGCTCTTACGGTTGCAAGCATCCTTGTAGAGCATGTATGGGTTGCCAGTCTCAGTCTGAGCCTCGAGGATTGCATACCAAAGCTTTTGAGCGCGTATCGTCTCACGGCCACGACCTTCAGCTTCGTACTTGGCGTACAGCGCCTCAAATTCGTCGCCGTAGACATCGGCAAGGCCGGGAGCCTCGTTGGGGCAGAAAAGGGTCCACTCGCCGTTCTCCTGGACACGCTTCATGAACAAGTCCGGCACCCACAGGGCGTAGAACAAGTCGCGAGCACGAACTTCTTCTTTGCCGTGGTTCTTGCGGAGGTCAAGGAAGCCGAAAACGTCGGCGTGCCAGGGCTCTAGGTAAATGGCGAAGGCACCAGGACGCTTGTTGCCTCCTTGGTCAACATACCGAGCCGTGTTGTTGTATACACGAAGCATGGGAATGAGACCATTGGATGTGCCGTTGGTGCCACCGATGTATGCTCCAGTAGCACGGATGCGGTGAACGTTGAGGCCAATACCGCCAGCAGTCTTGGAGATCATGGCACACGTCTTGAGGGTGTCGTAAATACCCTCGATGCTGTCTTCCTTCATGTCGATGAGGAAGCACGACGACATCTGTGGTGAAGGGGTACCGGCGTTGAAGAGCGTCGGCGACGCGTGTGTGAAGTACTTCATTGACATCATGTGGTAGGTCTCAATGGCCTTCTCGATGTCTTCACCGTGAATGCCGACAGCCACACGCATCAGCATGTGTTGGGGACGCTCAGCAACCTTGCCATCGATTCGGAGCAGATATGACCGTTCTAGAGTCTTAAAACCAAAGAATTGGTAGTTGAAATCTCGGTCGTAGACAATGGCCGAGTTGAGCTCTTCCTCGTGCTTCATCACGATATCGTAGACGGACTTTGATATCATGGGTAGCTTCTTGCCGTTCGTGGTGTCTGTGTACTCGTACAGAGCTTTTATCACTGCTGAGAATTGCTTCATGGTCTGCTTGTGAAGGTTCGAAACGGCGATACGCGCGGCAAGAGTGGCGTAGTCGGGATGGGTGACGGTCATGTATGCTGCTGTCTCGGCGGCCTACGTTTCGTTAGTATTCACTCTGGGCTGGTAGTAGAAGAGACGTACCAGATCGTCAAGTTGGATGGTCGTCACGCCGTGGTACACGCCAGAGATGACCTTCATGGTGATAGCAGCAGGGTCGACATGCTCGGGATCGAGGCCATAACATAGCCTGGACACCCGAGCCGTGATCTTGTCGAACTGAACGCGTTCTTTGCGTCCATCTGGAGTGCATTTGTCAGTACGGCGACGACATGCAGGAACGTGCTGGGGTAAGAACTCCGATTGATCGTGACAAGAAGAAGGCTACTTACCGCGCTTGAAGACGAACATATTGGCGAAGAAAGAAACTAAAGGTATATGGGTATCTTTGGGTGAGGGGGGAATGTTGTGGGAGTGAAGTGGGAGACACGGCCGAAGAACTCTTAAGAGCGCGACGCGATGTGCACGTTCCACCAAGCAGGAAGCAACGCGCTGGGGGAGCAACGCGTAAAGTGGGTTAGCAGTGCTCGTCACGCTAGGCGAAACCTTTCGCCGGGGTCGGAAACTTTCATGACCGACAACATCGACGACATCGGCCATTGCGGAGTTTCTGTCGAGCTGCCCATCTCAATTGCCGCCTTTCTTTCTTCTTGTGTGTTTTCAATTTCTTTTGCTCATCATGGCGGGCGGCCACATGAAGTACCGCGGCCTTAGCCGGTCCTCGTCGCATCGACAGGCTCTCCTGCGAAACCTCGTCACGTCGCTGTTCAAGCACGAATCAATAACAACGACATGGCACAAGGCGAAGGAGGCGCAGAGTCTGGCAGAAAAGATGATTACGTTGGGAAAGAAGAATACGGAAGCAACCCGGCGGAGAGCGCATCAGATATTCTATGTGCGCAATAGACGCCCGGTATTCCTTTGCAATTGCATGCTGACTCTCTCAGTCCCCCCACGAAATGGTCCCGAAGCTATTTGGTCCCATAAGAGAGCGCTATCTCGACCGCCCCGGTGGCTACACCCGCATCCTCCGCATTGAACCTGTAAAGGAAGACCAGGCCGAGTCCGCCATCCTTGAACTCGTCGATGGACCCAGAGACATGCGCTTCGCCATGACCGCAAAGACGCTCTCTAACCTCCCCGAGCACAAACAGATCAACGAGATCACCGCAAGGAATGTGAAGAAGATCACACAGTTCAGGAAGGACGGCATATCAGAGCTCAGGAATATGGTGGAAAAAATGAGGGGACATAAGAAGCAAGGGTGGGATGACAGGACGGAACTGGCACCCAAGAGGGTGTACCTTTTGGAGGATAGGCACAGGAGGGAGATGCACTACCCTGAGGAGGTGGATGACTGGGAGCGGCCGAACAGATTTGTGAGGCAAAAGGAAGAGGAGGTGCCCGCGAGAAAGCCAATGTACGAGCTGAAGGAGACGCTCGAAAAGAAGAAGAGAGGGGAGCTTGAGGATGAAAGGTGGGAAGCCGCAGAGAGACGGAAAGGCCAAACAGTACTTGCACCACCCTCATGAAGGTAGATGCGTCTTCTGAATGTACTATACTTGTCCATATATCATGTTTACAAACCAGGTCCTTCTAGAGACTGAGCATTACAGTTGGATTCGCTCGTAAACGTGATCAAACCAAAAATCGACACCGTAAACTCCTCTTGTAAAATGGGATACCATAGGTCTGGCGACACCTCGCCCGTTTTCAAACTCAAGAATGAGTTCCGCCAAAGTGCGAAGTTGTTCTTCTCTTCCTAACAAACTAGCTTATTGCTCAACTATTCGCTTGGCTCGACATCGTCCTAATCGTCGAAAAGTTGCCTTGGCTTATCAGGTGCTCTTCGCGTCTGTTAGTGTTTCTCTGTCACGCTCCATTCCAACATCTGCGACTCTCCAAGCTTACGGAAAGTTGTCGCTTCGATTCTTTCAGTTCCTGCCTCATGCTATGCCGCGGTTCCAATCTTAAGCTTCTTACGAATAGCACCCGAAGGCTCTAGAGCCATCACTTCCAGTTCCCGCTCCGCACCCTCCCGTTCATTCTTCGCTTTGCGGTTCTCGAGTAGAAACAGAGAAAGATTCCATTTCATCTCCTCCAACTCCTTTGTCACCGTGGCGCATTCTGCTTCGGTCTTCCGCGCTCCAGATAGTTCTCGCTTGGCCTCTTCAAGCTCGTGCTTGAGAGCGTCACGTTCCGTTTCGGCTTTACGGTTCTCGTGTCGTTCATGTTGGAGCTGCATCTGTGTGACGAGCAAGGTATCCGCGGTTTGATAGCGTCGCTCTTCCAAGCTTTTCAACTGGGTCTTATGGTCCGCGCATTCTTCCTTAAGTCGTTGTCGAATGCTGGTCTCGCGCTCAACCATAACGTTCATAACTCTTCGTCTATACGCCCTTAGCGCCGGATTTTCCATATCTTCTGTGAGTATGTCCATCCCAATCGGACATTGCTCCAGTGATCTGCGTAGGCGTCTTTGACCACATGCACCACAACATCCCAGGCAGCGAAGACCTTCCCTAGCTTGCAATTCTTCATGGATCTTTTGTACCGACTGCTCCATCAACTGCTCCAAATGTGTTGCTCGGTGACCTTCGCAAAGAAATAATCGTACTAGGTCCTCCAGGCGGCTTCGAAGACGACCCCCACGGAAGCAAGGGAGTTGGTTGCTTCCACAGAAGCACCCGTGGCGATAACCGAGTGCGATGTTTGTGAAGTTTGAAAGATTTACCTCGCAAACCTTGTCGCAGGGTGATTCATTTGAAACCGCGGCACGGCAGCCGTAGAATACGTTGCGAAAATCTGGGTGGAGATCAAGCGCCTTGTAGAGCGCATTACCATACTGTCCCCCCGATAGTTTGACCATGACTGGTTGCGAAGAAGAGTAAGACAAGAAATCAGTGTGGTTGTAGAGACCCGGACTGTCCGTGAGTGACAGTTGCTTTCACATTATATCATGGCGACTGTTCCACGCTGGCGGCTAAGAGTTACAGATTTCAAGATCTGTTTGTTTCCTGAAACATATGAAATCTTCATGTAAGGTATAATCTCCACTTCTAGAACGTAGTGTGTTTTGCCACTAAGGGTGTCGTGGTATGGATATTGGAAATGTAGCTAAGCGCCCGATATTGTCCTGGCTGCATAAGTGCCAGCACCCGAACCGGAACACGACTTTATCGATCCCCTGATTATTCAAATCGTGGTGGTGTTTGAGAGTTATGGAATCTATTGGATTGTTCGGGACTGGTATTGCGCATCGCATGAAGGCACTTATCGCTGTGCGTCAATATTCCATTCACGCCTTCTTTATGATCCGATATCTAAACAATCATCAGTACAAACTGTGTGAGTGAGTGTCATTCACTCACAGAAACAGTCCCTCCCTCGACCAAACACCTTTGTCAGGATCATCCTCCACCTCCTTAACATCAAACATCTTCCTCGCCACCTTCATAAACTGCAGGTCTGCCCTCCTCCTCTTCTTGAAACAGAAATAGCACACTGTTTTCTCGCCAATCAGATCCCGCAGCGTCTGCTGTAACAATGGGAATGCAGGTTCAAAGTAAACGCAGTCGGCGGCTAAGATGATGTCCGGATGTGCGGGGAGATTGTCGGGGGCTGGTGCTCCCCAGTCGTATATTGAAGCGCCGACTTTGGAGTCGAGGCGGTTGAGTGCGATATTTTGCTTCATGAGCTCAAACATGGGTTTCTGGTCCGTGATGTGGAGGACTTTTGTGGTGTTACAGCCTATTGCCACAGTGAGGCTGAAGATTGGGATTAGAGTGCTATCGTGGAAGCTTTGGAAGGATTGAAGCAAAGAATGGAACATCGAAAGCAGGACTAGGGAACTAAAAGAGGACCTACCCTACGAGCCCGCCACCAGCACCAAGTTCAATACTATCCTCTATTAGAGTCATCCTTGGGCAAAGAAAATAGGAAATACTAAGTACATTTCTTTCTCCTGAAGATCATGTTTGTGCATTCTCAGCATGTATTTGCTCAAGACCATGCCCGCTGGCCAAAGTTGCCCACCGCACCCCTTCTTCAAATCCTCTTGAAGCTTGAGCGGCGGGGATAGAAGGCCGTCGAAATCCACCTCCGATACTCCGGCAGCTTTGATGACGGCCGGAGGTACCAAGTTCACACTGACCCCGAACACATCGGTCTCTTCGCTGTCGGACATGTTTGTAGGACAAGTGATATGGAGAAAGCAAGGGCGATTTCTGAATGAGGTGGAATTTATTTGTGTTAGCCATTTACACACTAGCTCCACTATGAAGAATGGCAGGCATAGCCGACGCTACCATTTACTCCACACTCAACAATACACTTCGTCTCATCTACACCCCCATCACTAACGCGCGTCAGCTTGACGTTCAAATTCTCGAAGCTATCGTCAGATTCTTACAGTCCTTTGTATCTATCAAGTGATGTCCCAGGCACTGAGCTAGCAAATACGTGTAAAATCGTGTATGAACAAGAAGAGGTGGAATAAAACCTTATACAAAACAGACCCCATCATCCCTAGAGTACAACCATGGCAATCCCCGCCGCCACTCCGCTAACCATCAGCCCCCAAACCGACCAAACACCAGGTATCGTCGCTTGACTGGGCGCCACCTTCCCGGTAACACTCGTCCCACTCGTTGCCGAACACTGCTCCCCACACTCAAATCCCTGAGGACAACAATTCCCACCCCTACTCGCGGGACAACTATACCACGCACTCGGACAACTTCCACCCTGACTCGCCGCCGTAGTTGCAGCTCCGACACCGCTGGGCACCACAATAGTAACTCCATTCAAATTCACTATTGTCGAGCTGGGCGTAGCCAGAATGCACGAGCCTGTGGTCTGGCAATCTCGACCAATGCGACAGCAGCCTGAAGGGTAGTACGCTTGGCAGGCATAGAAACCTGCGGGACACGCTGACTCGCCGGGAAAGGAGGGTGAAGGGTTTGGAGGGACGGAGCTGCCAGTGGGACGAATGGGAGCGGAGGGCGCGGCAGTGGTGCTGGCTGATGTAGAGGTTGGGGTCTCGGAACCAAGACAGGAGGCTCCTGTTGCGCATGTGCGACCGTTCTGACAGCATCCGCCGCCGAGACTGGCAGCACAGGAGAACCAGCCTGTGCTGCATGTGTATGAGGTTGAGGGTGTGGAGGTAGAAGAGGTGGTGGTGGTTGGAACGACGATGACGCTGGTTGAAGACGCTGCAGATGAGGTTGAAGGTTGGACATAGGTTATTGAGGTCCCTGAAATGACGCCTGATTTGATGTCAGCGTGTTCATTCTACGTTGCAGTGATGTGGAAAGGAAAGCGAGCAAATGGGCCTTACATCCAACGTCCTGACAACTGTATCCAGGTAAACAACATCCTCCATTCGAACTATTCGGACAACTCGTATACCCATTCGCAGTATCACACCTAATGCTCCCCTGGCAGGACTGTCCCTTCCCACAGCACGCTACCGCACCAAAGCCGGTATCCTGGATATTGACGCACGTCTGGCCAGTTCCGCAGCAGCTATTCGGCGCCCCGATGGAAGAGCAGTCGCTCGTACCTGTAGGACATTTGAAGTCGCGCTTCAATAGTATATCGCGGACACGGAACCTGGCGAAATCGTCGGTTTCGATGTGCGGGCGTAGCGGCGCGTTGAAGTCTGTTTCCCTTTTCTGCATAGTCACGTTTCTAAATCCTTCTTCACTCTTGCGTCTTTCCAAGTCTCCAGCAAATATCCAATCGTCTAGCATAAACATCTCTCCCTCATCCACCGCGCTCATCTTCTTCACGCCCACGGGTTTCTCATTTCGTTGCAATCGCTCCTGCGCCTCCAATCCCCTCTTTACACGCGCTTCTTCTTCTGGGAAGTATTTAAGGTGACTTGGGAGGTTGTGTGGCCATTGTGGTTCAGCGGCAGCAATGAGCGCGAGGATGGTTGGAGGGAGAGCGAGGAGGTTTGGTAGCTTCATTGTGGTTGGCGAAGGCTGGGATTCGGCAATAAATTTTGAGGGGTCAGAACGTAGTACGAGGATGGTTTAAGATGGCAAGATATGCAGGCAGAAACAATAGAAGGGTGAAAAAGGCTTGCAAATGCAGAATGCAAAGATATTTGCAGGTAAAGGTGGTTGGCAACTCATGCGCTTTACACCGCTACGAAAATGGCGTGGCTGGGATGATGTGTTGGCAGCACGAGCCTACAATTACGGTTTCAAGAGATTCGAAGAACATCGCTGCGGATTTCTTCAAAGCGTCAAGAAAGTCGCGAGACAGATATTTGTTTGAACACAGTGCTGTACCTCGAGATGCGGTGATGCTGAAAGTGATCGAGAGAAAAGGATACGTCATTCCACTAATAGGCGTTCCGATCGTTCCGAAGACTTGGCATTGGCAAAACTTTCAAACCCCCAGCCTTGAAGGAACCGAAGGAGTACCACAAGGGCGAAGCAAGATCACAAGAACAATCAAGTTTGGTTTGATCGATTGATGGAAATCGGCGAAAATAGACCTTGTTTTCGACCTCACCCTCACCATTTAACCCTCCGAAGAGGAGAGATGTATGAATGCCTCATTTGCACGAATCACATCTGACGGGGGTTTATTCATCTCATAAGGCTTACTCAGATGATCTTGCTATTCTCAAAGAAACGATCTTATATTTCAAATGTTTGAAGAAGCATGCATACACGAGGCACTCTCACACTAGGAAACAAAGGTAGCGAGGCAACCCCTTGACCCTAAAAGTAGCCAGGCAAATCTACAGCCTGCATTACTTCGTCTTTGTCAAACAGGAGTAAGCGATAGACAGCGTTATGCGCCATTTTTTTCCAGGTCATTGAGACGCAAGACCCATCTATTGGAGCCAAGATTCTGCAATAAGCGTCATCATTCGGACCTTGTGATGAACGACAAGGCTTCTTGTGGCAGCTGTCCTTCGTATGGAAGTGCATGGCGCTGGCTTCGTGTCGCATACCAACACGACTCTTGGGAGTCTTCGTGACATTGAGGCCGCCCATTGATGGCCAAGATGTGTTAGACCTAAAAAACGGCGAGCTGATTTAAAATGGCCGACACGTGAAAATACAGAAGTGCAACATGAGAATAAATACGTATGATGGTATATGAGGTCCTAGAGGTCGAGGTTTTCCTCTTGCGGTAGCGAATTTCTGGAAACCAGGACTAGGAAGTTTACTACAAAACTCATGTAAAGGGACTACGGCACCTGTACTCTACCTGGTAGACGATCTCTTACAGTTTTGGTATTGTTTGAGAAGCTGATGCCGATCGAGGACTAAGGCCCGCTGCATGGCCACAAAATACCTCAATGCTGCGTGGGATCGGATAGTTGGTGCTAATCTCAGGACAAGAAATTCCTTATTCGGGAAAGACCTAATCTCTCGCTCTTCATCCCGTTCCCCGGGTTGCGGGGGAGCGGAGGGAAGGGTCGTTTAGGCGCACAGCCACCGGTGGCTGCATGAAGGTCGCTTGACCTCGTCCTACTCCAGCCTTGTCGAGTAGTACGATTGGATAATGTTGCTTTCGTGAACATGAGCCTGCATTCATGACGATCGAACAATTCCAGACATAGTTGCCTACTGTCGATAAAGGATGTGGGCTGTGTGAAATTATCCGGCAAAGTCCGGTAACACAGCGCCTTCTCCCTTCATCGCTTTCTCTCGCTGGTGGTAAAGGCGGTCTGGGTCGAGCATGCACCGCTGGTCACGCCGCACTGAAAGCTTGCTGTGAGTGGTAGCCTTGTTACTTACTGCGTGCGGTATCCAGATGCAGTACTGAAACCTTGCGTCGTTTGGAACAGGCAGTGCAGAGCGGCCAAGGAGAGGTAAAATGGCATATATATTGCAAGAAGGGAGCGTTTTTTCCATAGTCGACTACTTCAGATTCGAATACTCTAAGCTGCCGCGATGATTGACTGCTCTATATCGACCATTAGTAATCGAACCAATGGGTTTTCCTTTGGGCAATTCATTCCCCTATACAAATACCTGGACGAAACATGCCTTCCTGGAAGCGACATCTTCTTTGGTGACACTAGGATGCTGACCGATGCGACATGTCGAAAGATAACAGGGCTGGGCAGCAACATATGGAGTGCCTGGACTCCATACCCAATCGAGGACATATGTTGGTTGAACCTCCAGGGGAACCTGCGACTTGCTGATGCAGCTTGGTAGGGACTCGAATCGTTACCTGGAAGCTACCATTGTTCCAGCTTGTCGGCCAATTTCCACGATCACCTTTTGGACTGAGTGTCGAGGTGGGCACTTATCTGCATGTGATGGGTGATCCGCTGGATTCAATTACGAGCTTGCTATTGTCGCTCGCGATGTGCGGCTCCCGGGTGAAGCGTGCAAAAGAGTTATGTGAGGCTGCGGGCATCAAGCCATCCGCGGCAGAGTATCCCCGGACTTGGAGGCGGCTTGCAATCATCATGGTCTCGTACGATGATTGCGGAAAGAGCGAGAAGGTTCGCGAAATCCGCTGGGAATAGTAGGTCACTCTCAACCCTGGGATTGACATCGCTGACAACCAACCGCAAAGTCTGGAAAACCGGCGGCATCCCCGTTTCGAGACCGATCTTCGTCATGTTTACGAGGAAAGCGCGGACTGTTTGGCGGCGGACCGACAAACTAAATCGCTCCCAGTCGCACTCGCAGAAGTGTTCTTCATCGGCGGATGGGTCATAGCCCTTATAAAGGCGGCTGCATCTGAGCCAAACCCTACAAATTGGCCAAATGTAGAAGTCCACTCTGTAGCCTTTTCGGGCCTGTATCTGTGGGTCGCTTCCGCCGTTGTGGTTGCCTCTGTTATTGGTAGTTCGCAGACAGAAGCCTCCATCCCCAGGCTTCTGCAGGGCTTCGAGTATCACCTGACAGAGGCTCGCGCACGCCATGGAGCACGGAGACCATCACAGGACCACCGCAATGAAGTCGGTTGGTGCGAAACAGGCCAAAACCGTGCGATCTATGGAGGGTTAAGCTCATGGAGACCTACTAAGTGGACGAATCGATCGAAGGATTTCGGGATCAGCACGTTGATGATGGCTGGATTCGTCGGAGCAGCCATGATTATGGTTGGGGCCAGTTACCTTGCTGCCATTGTTCTGTCGTACAATGTGCCACCCCGAGGTCCTAATTGTCGCCATATTCCGGAGACAATGATGTACGTAACCTCGTGCCATATATGAGATCGAGCTGACAAGATCCAAGGTTCGTCTTTTGGCTCATAAGTTTTGCTTTGGAATACCTCTTTGAAAGATGGCTCAAGGACGGGTGGCTGTTCTGGTCTGTCTTCGCAAAAGACCTTGTTTGTGCACTGGGCAATGTCGGCATTGTCGCTATTACCCAATGGGGCATCATGAACAGATGGTAAGCATCTTGAAAAGCAAGATTATTTAATGTTGGACAGCAGAGCACTGAGAGCATAGAGAGATAAGGATGAATTGTGTGTCGAGCGAAGATGCTCAGGAGACAGGACTATATCGGAAAGGACCGAGGCTAGGCCGGATGAGGCTGGTGAACAGTGCGGAACTGTTCGGTACTGTTCAGTCCAACATTTAATCTTAGATTGATCACTTTCAGCGACTGCTGGTCGACCTGGGGGCTCACGGGCGTGCACCTTCCGCAGATACCGGAAGTCGCACCGAAACTGATGGGATACGTCCGAAATGTAGCTCCGTGGATAGTGTCGACATCCATCTTGTTGCAGCTTCTGTTCTGCGGGGCGATAGCGTGGAAATATTGGGATGCCGTACGAGTGTATATTCAGCGGGATGATGGTAAGTCGAATAAAGAGTGGAAGAAGCAGGCAATCGAGAAACCAAAGTTCGGACAGGAAATGGTCTAGATAGAAAAAGCATCAAGAGTTCATGAGCTTGAGTACAATCGTCGTGATGAAGTGAGGTACCTATGATAGTAGTGCTGAGTGGGTCGCGCTAGCTGTGCACGGCTCACCGAAATCTTGGCTGCTCCAAAAAAGTTTCCTGCCCGCATCAACATTCGACCGCCGCACTACCTACTACCTCTGGCGCATAATAGCAATACAGCCCGCTTGAGTGAGAGAATAGCATGGCGCCCCCGTCTTTCTCGCCCGACACGTCTATATCTTCGCACACACTCTCTGCGGGCTCTGCCCAACCGCCGCACATGGAGCTGCAATCAGCCGCCAATGCGCCCTCGAACCTCCTCGCAAGCCCGCTCTCTTTCCTACAACCAACGAAACAGCTCAATTCCTCATTCCTCGCCGCGGCAAAACAATTCCTCGACCCTGTAGCAGCTGGCGTGAGCGAAACCCAGTCCCAGAGACAGCAAGATTTGCGGAGAAAGCGAAAGAGGGGAGAGGGGTATGATGGTGATATCCGAGTCCTGCATCTGAAGAAGGTGCATCTTCAGGGATTTGGTGTGAACCAGGTTTTTGAACAGACCCGGAAGATCCTAGACGCTGCAACCGAGGAGATTGAGCTTGCGCTGCCGGAAGAGGACGATGAAGCTGTATCCATACACACCGAAGATGACGATGAAGACATAGAGCAAGCAGAAGAAGACGAGGACAGCTCAGACGTAGGCGAAGAGGGCGTTGATTGGGAGTATGACGGCGACGATGTGCTAGATGGGGACGAAGCTCTGAATGGCGAGGAAAGTTCAACGGACGAGCAGAGTGGAGACAAAGTTGATGGGTTGGAGGACGGGGAAGAAGGCATGTTCTCAGAAGATGGTTCTGAAAATGACGAACCGACCGAGATCTATCGCGCAGACCCGCACGGGCTCAACGACGGCTTCTTTGAGATCGACCAGTTCAACAAGGTGACCGACTTCCTAGAGCAACAAGACAATCGCGGCGAGACTGCGGGTAGCGATGACGAGGAGATAGACTGGGAAGGCGATCCATTTGCCGTGAAAAGTACCAAGACGGCAAAAGCTGGGGGAGACGTAGATATGGAGGAGGAATCTGATGAAGAAGACGGCCCGACTTTTGGCAACATGGACCTGAATGCACCAGAGGGCGAGAGTGAGGATGAGGACGAGCTGGAAGAAGGCGATCTAGATGATATGGGTGGGAACGCGAACAATATCATGTACAAGGACTTCTTCTTACCCCCAGCACAAAAGGCCGGCAAGAACAAGAAGAAGCGCGGGAGACCAAATCCGCATAACTTCCCCTCAGCCGCTGACCCTCAGAACAACAAACCTGACGAGGAAGAGGTGGAGGCCACAATGTCCCGCGTACATCGAGACCTTTTCGAAGACGGTGACGATGCCGAATCAGATGGCGACCTCAGCGAGCTCGATCCCGCAGATCCAATGTCCCGCCGTTCCACTCACGAGCGCCGGCAAGCGAAAATAGCAGAGCAGATCCGCAAACTCGAGGCCGCCAACGTAGCAAAGCGAGAGTGGCAACTGTCAGGAGAGGCCCGCGCCGCCGACCGTCCCATGAACTCGCTTCTCGAAGAAGGCGAGCTTGACTACGAAAGAGCTGGAAAGCCCATTCCCGTCATTACCCAAGAGGTCAGCGAAGACATCGAAGCGCTCATCAAACGCCGGATCCTCGCCGGCGAGTTCGACGAGGTGCAGCGCCGCCGTCCCGACGACCTCGCTACGGGTCCCAAAGTACGCCGCGGGCAATTCGAACTCGATGACACAAAGGCTACCAAAGGCCTCGCCGAAATCTACGAAGAAGAGCACCTTCGCTCCACAGACCCCAACTTCGTCGATGCTCGTGACGAGAAGCTGAAGAAAGAACATGCCGAGATCTCCGAGCTGTGGAAGAGTGTCTCTGCAAAACTCGACTCTCTATCGTCCAGCCACTTCAAGCCCAAGCCCGCCACCGCGAATCTCGAAATCCGCGTCGATGCACCGGCCATAGAGATGGAAGACGCGCGTCCCACGGCCGGCGGCGACGTCGCGAGTGCCAGCATGCTCGCGCCGCAGGAACTCTACAAGCCGGGCGAAGATAAAGCGACGAATGCGGAAATCGTGACAAAGGGCGGACTACCCGTGGCGAGGGAGGAGATGAGTAAGGAGCAGAAGATGAGGAGGCGGAGGAGGGAGAAGGAGAGGATCAGGAAAGCTGGTCTCAGCGAAGGGAACGCCAAGGAAGAGACTGGCAGGGGTAAAAAGACTCAGGAGAAGAGGCAGTTGATTGGGGATCTGAAGAAGGGTGGTGTACAGATCATTGGGAAGAAGGGCCAAGTTACTGATGTCGAGGGTAAGAAGGTCAAGGAGACGGCGAGGATGGGCGCGGGGAGCTATAAGCTGTAAATGCTCCTCTTCGAAATGTGCATGAGTTAAAAAAATTTTGGACTTTTATAAAGTGTATAGGCTTCGGCATTTCCAGGGCTTGTTCATTCGGTAGCATTTATTCTCACTTGAAGCATCCACCTGTCTAAACTAGACAAGTTCGCCAAAAATATATACTCTTCATGGAAGATGAACCTTTAATCCATTCAAGCAGCACATCATCTACACCAACCATCTACGCTCTACCCACCCCCTCGGCCTCGGCCTCCCCTCCCAGCCTCCCTCCTCTCCCTCGCCCTCCTCACACTCTCCTCAACCCCCCACCCCACCCTCAACAACCCCCCCACATCCTCGAGCCCCAACCCCGCCGTCTCGGGATAAATCCCCCAAACCGCCACGTACGCGGCAAGACAAACAACAGCATACACCGCAAACGTGCCCACGGGGGTCAAAAACTCCATCATAGGCAGAAACGTGAGTCCGACAATGGTGTTCGAGCCCCAGTTGGTCGCGGTAGCGAGCGCGGAGCCGAGAGAACGCACGCGCAGCGGGAAGAGCTCGGATTGCTGCCAGGGGACGTTGCCGAGGCCGATGGCGTAGCCGGCGACGTAGATTGTCATTGCGAGGAGGATGGTGAGGGGCCAGAGCATGGGTTGTTTGCTTCCGTCTTCTTGTGGTGCGGCGGAGGTCGATGGGGAGAGTGCGTTGGCTTCCATGGGTAGATTGAGGAAATTGAAAGCTATGGCGCAGAGGACGAGGCCGACGATCATGACGGGGATGGAGAGGAGGAGGATCCGGCGGCGGCCGATGCGGTCGATGGAGTGGAAGGCGACGAGGGTGAAGAGGAAGTTTGTGGTTGCTATGCTGAGGGAGGTTAGGGTTGGGGAGCGGAAGCCGACGAGGGAGAAGATGGTTGCCGAGAAGTACATCAGGGAGTTCTTGAATTAATCATTCATCAGCACTTTGGACTCTTTGCGATGCGGAAACAAGCAAGGTTGGAAGGTGGGAGTGAGGACTTACGAAACCGCAGAGCTGCTGTGCTCCCTGAAGCAGACACGCAATCGTCAACGCCCTCCGATTCCCCCCAACGCCAACAAGCTGATTGAAATTCTCAACCACCTTATCAACCTTAGCACTCCATCCCGTCTTCCCACTCCCACCTCCCCTCCTACTCTCACCCCCATCACCACCACCAACAACATCCTCCTCCTCCAAAATCTCCCTCTCAACCCTCCTCAAAACACCCCTAACCAAAGCCCTCTCATCCACCCCCTCACTCCCCCTAAACACCTGCCCCAAAACCCTCTTCGCGACTTGCCTTTTCCCAGCCCTCACAAGCCACCGCGGCGTCTCCGGCATCCAGTACGTCAACCCACACTGAATCGCCGCGGGCAAAGCCCCCAACCCAACCATCCACCTCCAACCCCCAACCCTCGTACTAAACGCCCATCCAACCACATACGCAACAACCTGCCCACCCGTAATAAACAAGCTACTAACCACCACCAATCTCCCCCGAAACGGACTCGGCGCAAGTTCCGAGATATACAGGGGCACGACGAAGCTAGCGCTCCCAACCGCCGCACCAACGATACTGCGTCCGAAAATCATGCCCCAGACGGTCGATGTATATGCCTGCCACAGCGCGCCGACAACGAAGAGGACATCCGCGGTCAAGATGACGGTTTTGCGGCCGAGCGTGTCGGCGAGGATACCCGTGAGGGGTGAGGCGAGGAGCGCGAAGAAAGAGGTACATGATGTGATGAGGCTCTTGTCTAGCGTGGTGAGGGGCCGCGAGGAGAGGTCAGAACCGATGGATACGAGCGTGCTTGATATGACGCCGGTGCTTTACAGATGAACGTTAGCTATTGTTTCCCATCCCATCTCATCCCATGTATAAACAAAGATGCGCCCAAGAAGAAGATAGATTCCAACATACTCGTATCCAAACAACAACCCACTAACCCCAGCGCAAAACGTAAGTATCCATATAAATCTCCCCGGAGCTAGTAGAGCGCTCTCGTCTACTTCCGTCTCTTCATCATCGTCGTCGTCCGAACTGCTCCTGCGGTCATAGGTGCGGTCGTGGTGAGAGAACTCGCGGGCGTCGGTAGGTGCAATGAGGGGTTCGGCAGCAGCGGTGTCGGCCATACTGTGCGGCTCTACGTGATCCGAGGAATCCAGTTCTGCGAGAGGAAAAGGAAGAGGAACAGAAAGTGAGAGCTCAGGGCTTCATGACGGAAAGCACGCGCGCGTGAGAGGTGCATGAGATGTCGGCGTTTCGGAAACGAACCCTGTCGGCACGGAACGACATCCCAGGTGCCATGGATCATTGCCGAGCACGTGGCCAAGTGCCGAATTGTGGTGGTAGTAGTAAACTGGGATGGACCGAGGCGTCATGGACTTCCTGTCAGAATGCAGTCACTGTTGGTACGCAGAAGATTCGTGTATATAGACAAGCTAAGTATATTGGGTAGACCTAAGAATCCGAGGTGCGAACCCGAGACATTTGATACCTAGTCATATCACCCTCTCCAAATTGTTCCCGGTCTTCTTCGCTCCTCAACTGCCATCTCCATTCGAAAACGCCAAGGCGATTTCCTTGTTGAACCCACCCACCCGTGGTCAGTTGCGAATACGATGACTGCATAGTGTTGTCCACTCGAGACAACAACCAGCCAGCTTCGCCAATGATCATTTCCCTTGTTCTGGTCCATAGAACTACGAAGCTCAAGGTGAAGTCCGATCGACGCCGTTTTGTTCCAACCAACGCCGCGCTCATGCTTGAGTTTGCAGTCAAAGAAGAAGGAATGGTCTCGATCCCACGCTAAATGCAGAGCAAAAGAACGAGCAGGAAGATGTGCTTAGAGAAAGCCGAAGCAATCACAGCAGAGGATATGATGAAACGGCCGCCACATGTTCTAAGAGGGGATTCATTTGACCTCCTCGCCGCCTTCAGGCCCATGATTGGCCGGCCCCGTCGGGGGTATTTGGGGCGGAAGTGAGTGTTGCTGCATCATGGGTTGCGAGTAGCTGCCGCTTGGAGTACCACGGTGCTGTTGAGGGAATTGGTGGTGTTGATGTGGAGAACCATAGTGCTGCTGGTGTGGTTGCGGGTAAGGTCCGCGCATCGGTGCCACTGCAATCGTTAGTATGGCTTAATGACGCATATATACTTGAACTTACTTGGCGCTTGAGCAAACATGGGCGGACCCTGAGCACCGGGCTGCATATACATCATGTGCTGCTGTTGATGGCCCTGCTGGGAGCCTTGGTGACTCATCAACGGTGCACCACCAGGTCTCGGACTAGGGAAACCATTTGCGCCTGGACCAGTTGGCATCTGGCCGGGATATTGAGGATAGCCATGGCCGGGAGCGCCAGAGTACATTTGCATCTGTGGATTTCCAGGCATTCCCATGTAGGGACCGTTGGATGGCTGATTGGTCATCATCTGCCCACCCATGCCAGGACCAGGGGGGCTCACAAATGGAGGTCCACCTTGTCCTCCCCTGAGGTTGACGTGCTGGACTCCTGGGCTCATTCCAAAAGATTGCATTGGTACTGGTTGTGGATAGCCAGGCATAGGCTGTGGCTGTGAACCGTACATATAGGGCGGCATGGGGCGGGGTGACGGCTGCACGGACGAGTTCGAGTGTGAAAACTGCATATGCTGGGAGTCGAAGTGGTGAGGTCCCTGACCATGATGCGGTTGCACGGGAAGATGGCGAGGAGTTTGTTGAGGAGTCTGTCCCTGATGCACACCTTGAGGGCCTTGGAATGGAGGAGGAAGTTGGTGCTGGTGAGGTATTGGTCCGTTGCCCATCACATTGTGAGGCGCTGAGATTGGTGCTGAGGCAGGACGCTCAAACATGTCGACATAGCCTTTCTCTTTGTTCATTTGCGGGAAATCCCAGGTAGGGTAAGTATGGTATGGAGGCTGGATGCCTCCATTGTTTGCATATTGGCGGGCCTTTTGTGGCTCTTGTGCGGCTTCCTTGATCAAGCGGGTGACTGGATTGAAAGACTCATGCAAGTCCAAAGGCTTCTTGGTTGGGCGATGATTGCCGAAAAAGCTAGTGAATTGGATTTTTCGCGGAGGGTCTTGCCTGGACACGGATTCCGGCCTGGGGCTGCTGTGATTGCTCGGAGTACCTAGGGGCTGGAAGGTATTGGCCGCGGGGTTGGGCTTGAATTCATGTGCTTTGACATTGAAACGGCTGGATGCACTTGACATGGGAGTCTGCACGCCACTGCCCGATGGCGAAACCGATGGTCCAGTGGGCGGCAGGTTACGCATATCCTGATTGGGAATAGGCTGTGGGATACCATTATACTGAACCGTGCCCTGCTGCTTATGCTGTTGCTGGTTCAGTTGGAGACGTGAACTCAGGGGTCCGTGGTTTCGCGGTGCTACTTGGTTCATGTTTTGGTTATGCCCCCCACGGTCTCGCATCGAAGTTAAACCATATTGGTTCTGCCCAGGACGTGCGCGCTGGTTCTGCGTGCGATCAGCGGAAGGGTTTGAAGCAGGTGGGGTCGCTTCAGGCTTGGTATTAGTCGGGCGGGGTGCGGACTTTGCGTCCGTTGTAGCAGGAGCAGGTTTTGGAGGTGTGGCCTTCATCTCCTCTACGGTCCGGAGAGCTTTCTGAACGATCAATTGCTGCTTCCCCTCATCCTTGGCTAGGATGGGCACTAGATCGGTCGGAACGGGCGTATTGAGTTTGAAGTTCTGCGAGAACTTCTTCAGGTCATTGAGCTTCACAGCCTTTGATTCGCGGGCAATGGACCGCTGTCGCTCGGTCATACGTAACTTCTCCGCAGCAGAGAACTGCTTGAAGGAATCGAGCAGGTCATGCTCCACATTCGCCGTGGCATTCTCTGGCCTGCCGGACTTCCGTGGTGGAATACCAGCGGCCTGTTTCAGGGTATGGCTAGGCTTTTGCGCCTGAGTAGCTGCGGGCTGGACTTGGACTGGAGGCTTAGCTTCAATCTTGGCCGTGACTTCTTTAGGAGGATCTGCTTTCGTGGGAGCCGGGGCAGAAGGTTTCGCAAGAACATCTGCCTTCGTTGGCTCAGGGCTAGCACGCCTATCTGCAGGACTTGATGTTCGCTGGGATGCTGTTGTGGCGGTCGGATCTGGGCGCGCCAGTTGTGAAGAGATGATGGCGGGATCTACGGGGGCGCCTTTGACAGTGGATTGACTGGTGGGTGGTCGGCGGGCTGGAGGTGTGTATGTGTTCGGTCCACCCGCTGCCAGAGGCCTATACACTCCACTGTATCTATCTCCTTGTTAGTGCAATACTACCACGCCAGCACGCAGGTCACCTACAGATCTTCTTCTTCCCCTTCCCTGTCCGCAGTAGCATTCTGAGCTCGCTCCTCACTAACGTGGGCATTGAGTGCGCTGCTGGATTCGATCTCGCGGGCCTTCCTCTCCGCGTGTGCCACCCTCTCTGCATATTGCGGGTGATTGCGATCGATTGTGGTTGTGTACAGATTCTCGTCGTAATCGCTGCGTACGCCAAACAAGCGCTCGTTTACAGCAAATTGGTCCCAGCCCGTTGATTGTCCCGAAGACTCCAGCGACAAATTTGCGTTCGTGTCTGGGGCAGGCTCCCACTTCTCGAGGGGCCGTTCGCGGACAGCCATGTTCCTAGAGATATCTGTGTCTGTGCGGAAACCAGAAATCCCTGTACATGGGTCAGCTTGTTGTTGAGATCAATGATGCAAGCATTGAGAACGTACCATTCTGGCCCTTGGCCTGCGTTTTGTCAAGTATGACATTGCTAACGTGGAAGTCGGCTACGTCGCTCATGTCGAAGGATACGACATAATTCTCTCCGGTACCAATGTAGTCATCGGATGCCTCAGCAGTGCCGTTGACTTGTGCGTCGCCGGCTGCTTGAACCTTCTTGACCATTTTGAATACGTAGCGCATCTCGGTCGGATCGAGTGAAGTGCCAGACAGGACGCCGGTGTACTTCTCGCCGTTCTTCAGTGTGATGTGGCCCGGAAGTCCCTGTAAAATCGAGTATTAGACATGTCATTTCCGTGCTACAGGGTATCTGAACTCACCGAGAGGTTCGCGAGCAGGTAGTACATCCTATCACTGAGGTGTCTCATTGGGGATGCGCTCTCCACCGAGAGAGGTGTGGAGACGTGCGCAGGCTTGGGTGTACTGACGACGCCGTTGGAATTCGCATTTGATGGTCGCTGGGTGATGGGATTGGTGCCCTGCCACGCTCGAGGTTTCCTAAAGGAGACGACCGAGTCAGCAACGCTTCCAAGGGCAAGGAGACGGGTTTGTAATGCGGGAACAGGTGAAGGGAATGATAAGGAGCCGCGACAGATGGGAGAGCGACAGGTTGCGGGACGACAGCGTCGCACCGTGGCTCCATGTGACTGAAAGCCGTCGCACGAGAAAGTGCTGCTGGTGCCAGTATTGTCCAACGAGCTCTCACGGCGTGGGTGGAACTGCGGCAGTACCCGTAGGCAGGGCGAGGCAAAGTGAAATGGTACAACGGGTGGAGGGGGCAGCTGTGAGGCTGCGATGGGGGATGGGGAGCTTACTTTTGAGCGCCGTCGACAGGACTACCCGCCTGCTTGCGCGCGCCGTCTGCGCCCTTAACTGAGGTGGTCATCTTCAACTGTGCGCGGCTGCTAGAGGAATTCGAGGATGCGGTGTTCAGCGGGCCGTTGACATTGGGGGTGTTGGGGAGTGCAGCGGAGCTGGTCATTGGAGGTTTCGGCGTCGGCGTGCTCTGCCCTCCTCGGGGGATTGGGAGGGTGGAAGCGCGGAGAGGCCAATGGGAATACCGGGACAGAGAAAAGAAAAGCGACAGGAGCCTGCCAGCAAGAGAAAGGCAGACGCGGCTGTAGGGCGGGACTCGCGGTGCTGGTACTCGGGGAGGTCGTGTCTTCGTTTCTTTAGCTAGGTGAGTGAGGTTGTGAGGAGAGGAGTTTGCCAAGGGATCGACGCCGAATGAAACACGGCGCGGAGCGGGAGCGCTCAGCGGGCCAAGACGTGTAGAACTAGAAGACGGCAGGGTGTATATCTAGAATCTAGATGTTGTAGAGGCGGTGTTTGCGCAGTTTGTGAATATTGGAGGCGGTGCTAAGTCTGGGTATCGTGCATTGCTTAAGGCAACTTTCTGAGCTCGGGGCTTAGCGCAGGTAAAACCACCCACAGAGCCTTTCCAGGCCCAGGCTACAAATGAATAGCCAGACGCCCGGTGAAGCGGCTTTCCAATGTTTCATCATTTGCAGTATCGTCAATTGCCTGCTCTAAACCAGGAATGGGACTTTTCTGGCTTTTGGGTTCACCACCAATTAAGCTTGTTTGATGGAAAGCAGAATCGCGTGACAGCCTCAGCGTAGGCCCATGGATGATTGGCATGCCCGCCGATGTAAAAAAGAGGGGGCAGCGAATGCGAACTCTCCACTCAAGTGCGTTACTAGAGCACCCAATTGCAGCCATGAATTCACTTTGGTGTAAGGGTAGTCTCATAATCTCATTGAACCCCTCCTGTGAAGTAGGGAAAGTCGGCACTGAGTAGAAAAAGGTAGCTTTTTGCATGTTTGCACATAGACACTCCGTAGACTCCACACAGCTCTGCCAGATGTTGAACAGGCACCTTACATACGATATCTATTCAACACACTGCCGGCTTTGAACACGCAAGTGGCTGGGTCCGCTTAAATAGACCAACTGAGCGACGAAAAGATATTCTCCGCAACATCAGGCAAGCAGCTGAAAGCCTGAAACGCGCTTCTGTCGGTTCGACTCGGTTGCATGCCTGCAAGTGACGGAGGGCTTCAACCGCCGGCCAAAAGCCCCTAGCCACAATCAGCTAGCCACGCTCTGGGCATCACTTGCTGCATCTGCTGCACTCACACAGTCGGTCGCGGCGTAACCCACCAGATCCATTCGCTGCCTCACGTATTGCGACTGTGCAGGCGGCCACACGCTTGCGATTCACAGCCCACCCTCGCCCTCCACGCTGCTGCTTCCAACCACCTCGCCATGACGCTCACCGAGGACTATCCGCCATCTGGCTCTAGCAAGGGCTCGTCGCGCAGTGCACATTCCAGGCGAACCCAACAGACCGTGAGTGCTATTTCGGGCCCGACTGTGCTCCGTACCTCCTACACATTCCACCCGATTTTCCATCTCTCCAGAGTCTGCTTTATCGCTGATTGCTGACTCTCGCTATGCAGCCACAACAGCAGCTCAGCCAGATAGAGAAGTCCGGTATGCACACAACACACCCACCCCATCATCATCTGCACCCTCGACTAACGCGCTCCCAAAGTGACCCATCTCCTCGTCGCGACCAAGCAGCTTCTCGAAACCCTTACATTATGGTCTCGCGGGACCGCCACCGAAAGCGAAGTCTCAGACGTCTACGTGCGCCTGGGCTATGAATTCAACATCGCCTCACGCGCCTTCAACGCCATCGGAGTCGATACACAAGATCTTGGCAATGTACCGGAGCTCTTGCGCGGTATCTTGGAGGAAACTCTCAGCCAGGAAGCCACACAAGCCAGTCTCGACAATTTCCTCCCGCGCATTCGAGACATCATCATCAACCTCCTGCACGGCCTGAAGAAGAAGCAACAACGATTACGGCAGCGGTCAGGGCGCGATGGAAGCATCAATGGAGGCAGCCCAAGACAAGGCAGCATCGATAGCACTGGAGAGGTGGAACAACCCCAGCAGCCGAGGGCAGCGAGCACGCGGATCCCACCTCGACAGGAAGGGGGCGAATTTATGCCAGAAGGCCCCGAACTACCTCCGCGATCTTCATCAGTACCCGGGAGGGCTTCGCCGAACAAATACGATCCTTTTCCTTCCAATCCCCGCCCCAACCGCTCCACCAATGCCAGCCAGCTTTCTACCGATTCCTCCATGTCCAGCAACACGATGCAACAGATGGCCGTCATTGCGCCGTATCCTGCTGAAGATCCAATGCCCAAGTCGCCCGAACCGACGCGTCCCAACTACCCGATAGACTTCCCGCCGCCTCCACCACCGCCAAAACAACAGGACGCTTTAGCTGCTCTTCAAAGAGGAGGAGAGTTGGAGAGGAGAGCTTCACGACGTTTCTCGGCCTACCAGATCCAGAAACACCTAGGCACAAATGGCATTCCTCTTCCCCCTGTTCAGAACTCCCCCATCCCGAATAGAGGACGGGATGTTCGCGAGTCCATGAATGCCGTGCGTGTGAGGGGCTCTGTTCATGGCAGGCAACGCTCAAGGCCCGCCCTAGAGACTGGGTTCGAGAAGAACGATATATCCCGGCGCATCTCCGAAGAAAGCAGTCAGAGCTCTGCTCCAAGCATCAACCCTCCGCCGGAACCAATACCTGAAGACAGCCCTGTGATGAAGACACCGGATGACAAACTTGCTGTACCCAAATTCCCAGAAGGCGATCAACCTGTGCTCGGTGCGACTATCAATGGCCCATTGAGCGAGCCCACCGATCTTCCAGTAGAATCGCCCGCAAAAGAGCCTCGGAGACCCTCTGCTATACCATCAAGAGTCAATTCGCGCCGGGTCAAAACGCCATCCCCACAACCAGAACAGTTCATTCCAGAGCAATCACCCCAGCCAGGGAAAGAACTTTCCCTATTCTTGCAGTACAAGAGCAAGATCAAGAAGTACGTGTTTTCGGATGGGTCGGACTTGTCTATTGGACGATTGCAGCTTGCATTCATCGAAAAGTTTGCTTGGGATACGCACCGAAATGGCGAACTTCCGGAGATACACATCCAGGACCCTGTCTCTGGTGTCCGTTATGAGTTGGAAGACATCAACGACATCAAGGATCGGTGTGTTCTTGTCTTGAATGTGGAGCAGCTTGACGAAGTCAAAAATCATATCGATGACAAGTTTGGCGGACTAAGCCGTTTGATGGAGAGCATCAAGGTCACTGTCGAAGACCAACAATCAGCTATCCAGCGTGTTGCCGATCGCCAACAGCAAGCCGCCAGAGAGATTGCCGGCATCGCCGCTGCGCCCACATTCTCCTCTGCTCGTGCCTCTGCCGTTTTGACTCCTCGCTCACCCCTGCCAGCCACAGGCTCTACAGAGCTCAATATGTCTTCAGCCGCCCAACTCAACGAAGTTCAGTCCCTTCGCCGTGATTTGGCCGTCGTCCGACAGACATACTCATCATTTGTGGGAGATATCGAAGCAAGCATGTCTGCCATTCGCACCAAGGCCGCGGCTGTCAAAACTACTGCTATAAAAACCGCTCTCCCTACGTTAGAGGGCGACAATGGTCGCGCATACGTTAATGTAGGCAAAAAGACCTTGCAAGAAGACTCGGAAAAGATCGTCAACCGGGTAGACGACTTGCAAGACCTTGTAGAAGACTTGCGCAAGGACGTCGTGGCACGCGGTGTTCGGCCTCTACCCCGCCAACTCGAGACCACGGCCAAAGATCTATCGATGGCGACAGCTGAACTTAAGAAACTGCAAGAATACCTGGCCAAGGAGAAGCCCCTATGGACGAAGATTTGGGAGCAAGAGCTGCAGACTGTTTGTGAGGAGAGGGATCTGCTTACCATGCAAGAGGAGTTGGCCGCCGATCTGCAGGACGACCTTGAAAAGGCAGCCGAGACTCTCGAGCTTGTGGAGCAGGCGACCAAACAACAGAACCTTCAAACCGAGAAGGAGCAAGGTACCGGCAACCGTTCCGCTTCCGGACGTAACTTGCTTCACGCCGTTGCCTACGACAAAGCCGTTGACCCTCGCCAAGCCCGTGACGGAGTTTTGGGTGAAGTCAAAGCTCTTCAGCCCAACCACGAGAGCAGGTTGGAGGCCATCGAGCGTGCTGAGAAGGCCAGACAACGCGACCTTGAGAACCGACGCGAAGGCGAGTTCAAGAAAGAGCTTGGCAGCTTCGTTGAGGAAGGCAAGCTCAAGAAGACTGGTGGCGTTGAAGAAGCGGAACGTTTGCGCAAAGCGAAGGATGAGCGGGCTCGAAAGGAGAACCACGAGCGGATGGCGGCTCGCGCAGCAGCTAGAGCTGAAAAACACGCTGCTGCCGCAGCTGCGGCCACCAACGGCGATGGCAATGAAGAAAAGCAGGACGAGGCACCGGCTGAGACAGCAGGAGAGGCAAAGGAGGACCCGGCACCCGAAGGTGCCGCCTCATGACCTGAATATCATTATCCTGTTTCTCCAGGCTCGTGCTGATGTTTGAACTAGACGTGCGCCGTCATAGATATACAGTTCGTCCCTGGGTCAAGACAGGCTTGCCACTTCCGCTTCCTTGCGCCCATGTCAAGGATGAACCACTCTCCTTCAATTCTCCCGATACGCTTTTCAGAGCCCAATCAGCCGAAAACATGATCGCAGATACGATACGGTTTGTAGAACCTGCCTCACTGCCCGACTTTGACGACTACCGATCGCCTCGGCCGAGCTCCGCTCCTCTGGGAAGCACGCCGACACCGGCGACCACGGTACAAGCATCACGACCTTCCACGCGGCAGGATACACCAGACCCGCGTCCGACTAGACCCGCGCTTTTTGGACCAAGGGACAAGACTTCGAGCCCCAAGACGCCGCCGATGGGTCGTCCCCGCGGAAAGACGGTGCCGATGACGACGCCTAGTCCCAAGCCAGCTGTCCGTATCTCGGAAAGTTCCCTGAGCTTCACCCCGAATACGGGCTCCAGGCACATTGCGAATTGGCTGACCGGCCTGCTTGGCCGTTGAAAGATGGGCAAATCCTAGGTATATATACCATCCATGAGGCTGTCAAGAGCCTGGTCACCAACAACACCCACCACGACATGAGTACCTCTTACCGATGCAGATGTAAATTTTTCTTGTCTCTAATCTTATCTCTATCTGTAATGTCTTTAATACTCTGGATTCTTCTCTTCTCTTCTTTTCCTCTTCTTCGTCGTCGTCTTCTTCTCTGCGAGGTCGCTGGCGTGTGTTGTAGATGGTATGGGCATTGTGAAGCGTTTTCTGCTTTCTGTATGCATGGCGTTTTGCGGGAGTATACCCCCCCCCCCTCTCCCCTTCGTTTTTTCGCCTCTTGTGCCGGCATTCACTGCGAGCGAGCGAGGGTTGGGAGCGTTGTACAAATTGTTTTCTGATGTTATCGTGCGTATATCATCACTGCTGTTGCGCCCTGTGAGGGCGAAGAGGGGAGTGGCTTTTCTTGGGTGCGTGGAGGGTTCTGGGGTGGCGTGTGAGGGGGTAGTGGTGTTCTGCTAGGTCAATCAGAATGGGAATGTGGAAGTGGAACGTGTTGGCTTCTTTAACTTGTTCTCATTCTCGTGACGTGTACAGTGGTGATACGGTTCATGATGCCTTAAGTCTAGTTATACACATGTATGTTAACTTGTTTTTCTTCGACATATTGTCGAGATACAATTCGATGTGATGGGATGTGACGTGATAGACAGACAGACAGTGAAGCCTACCTAGCCACCAGACCCAGACCCGACTCACTCCTCGTTCATTACCATTACTCGCCATGACGCCAAGAACCCTCGCAAAGAAAGGCAGTGCGCGGTACAGGAAACAGGGACACATGTAATCCTTTCCTAATCCCAGAGCAGAAGTTCGCCCAATCTAAAGACCATGCGCCGATTTTCCTTGTCGTAAACCCCCGATATTGTCGCCGTTACCGTTATCGTTACCCATTCTCCCAAGCGCCGATGCTCATGCTCATGCTAATGCAATGCTAATGCAATGCTAATGCAAGCAAAACAACGTACCTTTTCATGCTAGCTTTCCAGAACGGTGCAAGAACCCCGTCAATTCCCAACTGCGGTATCGTTCAACGCTACACAAACCGCGCCGCGATGGTGCCCGTTGTACTGCCTGATGATGCTCTGGCTATTGAGCTCCCACAGCCTCGCATAGTGGTCTGAGCAGGCAGTCACCAGGTACGCACTATCGGCACTGAACGCGCAGTCCCAGACCCACCTCTGGTGTCCGTGGAGGGTGGTTTCCAGCGGGAAGGCATTGGGATCGCGCTCCTTGCCGTTGTCGGGGAGAGAGTCGTTGGGGAGCACGTTGTGCGGCTGGCTCGTGTCGACGGACCAGATGCGCGCGGTGTGGTCGGCGGAGCAGGTGGCGAGGTGGCGCACGTCGGGGGAGAGGAGGACACGGGTGATGTAGGTTGTGTGGGCGGGGAATTTGCAGACGGGGACTAGGGAGGTTATGTCGAGGCGCTGGATCATGCGCCAGACGTAGACGTTGCCCTGTGCTTTCGCATCAGGGTTTTGGAGCTCAAGCAGGTTTTGGGAGGCAAGAATGGAGAAAGGAAAGGCGGGAGGGGGAAGAGGGAAGGGAGACCTACCGCATTGTTTCCTGCACAGAGCATGCTGCCATCACTGGCGACCGTCACACTGGCCACGCTGATGTCGTCCTCGGGAATCAACTGGTGAGAGCACTTGTTCTCGCCCAGATCCCAGATGCGCACATTGCCCCCGCGGTCACAGCTGATCAGTTCGCCCTGATTCGGGTGAATGACCACATCGTTGACCGGCACGATATGCTGATAATTGCGCTGCACACTGCCCGTTCGCGTGTCCCAGATCTTGACCGTGCCGTCCTCGGAAGACGTGACCATCCATTTGCCCTCGCAGTGAAACGCGACGCCGGTTATGTTGGACGTGTGTCCCTCGAAGGTGAGAACCGGGTTCGGATTCGTCGACTTGATTTCGTAGAGTTTGACCGTGTGGTGGCCGGCCGCTGCGAGGAATCGCTTGTCGGGGGAGATGCAGAGGCGGTTGACTTGCGAATCTGGGTGGGGGATTGTACGGCTACATATGCCAGACAATGCTTCCCAGAAGCTGCGCTGGGATTAAAAGGGCAAAGAGGGAGGGTAGAGTGAAATGTTCTTACCGTATCGTGTGATCGTACCCAGCGGTGCACAAAATAACAGACATCTTGTCGGTCTCTCGCGGTAAGCGGTTAAGCGGTCGATAGAGGGAACAAGTGAAGGCGCGCGACTCGTGATCAATACATAGCCTTCGCGGGCGACAAAGAATGATGGAGGGAGAACGTGTCGTAGGGTGTGTGAGGTGCGCGCAAGCTCCAGGTAAACGTGGAGCGGGAGCCAAGCTCAGGTTCTGCCCCGCTCCGATTGGCCAAACCGCGTCACATGTAAGTCTGGCGGTCACCCAGTTCAGCAATTTATGAGCACAGATATTGCTTTTGAGCCAATGTGCGTAGTGACCATGTCTTCTTTTCAATGTTTGATCGTTTGCCTCTCTCCTCCCAGTGAATGGGCACAGAATTCCGGAACTCATGTCGAGCTTTCCGAAAGACCCACAGGACCGCTCGCTTGGGCCATGTTAGCTTATTCCAAGCTTTCTCCAGATGTCATTCGGAACGCTCTTGCCAAGTAAATTTGGCCACTTTGGCTATTTACCTAAAGATCAACCATTGAGGAAAAGTACAGATGGCGCGCATCGAATGGACAAGCATTGATCGGAAGCGGTCCCCGACTATGCTATGACGAAGAAATCATGGCGTCACAGCCCATAGCGTCACTATTGCTCCATTGATTACCTCTAAAAGAACTTAAATTCCTCCCAGTATATAACCTCTAGTTACCCAAAACCTTGCCAATTCAAGATACAATCCACTCAATTCCCTCGCAACTCAACCTCCCATCTTCAAACCATCCCCCGACCTCCTCATACATCTCAAAATCCAGTAACCAAAAGCAATCAACGTGCTCCTAGACAATGGATCCCAAGAACCCCAACCGCGACACTCGAAATACCCCCCAATACGCCCTCTACCAACGCCAAAACTTCTGGAAAAGCAACGATGGCGAAGTCCCCCCCTTCAACACAGACCCGGCCCAACTCGAAGCCCTCGCAAAAGCCAACCTCACACAGACACACGCATACCGTGAACCGTCAAGCTTTTTACCGCCACCGTATAATCCCGCGGATGCTAGTTAACAGTGCGTTACCTTATCCCATCCCGTACATTGAAGGATGCTCAAGGGGGAGGAAACGTTTACTGATAAAAGAGATTTGCAGCAAATCAACGCGATACAGCTACACAGTTATTCGGCCACCGCGTCCCCGCCCCCATCGGTTTCGCACCCATAGGCATCAACAAAATCTACCACCGGCTCGGCGAACTCCCCGTCGCGAAAGTAGCGGGCGAGTTGGGTCTCCCTTACTGTCTCTCCACAGAGGGTTCCCAGCCCATCGAAGAGGTGGGGAAAATAAACGACGAGCTCGCCGGAGAGTCGGGAGGTGTCCGCTTCTTCCAACTATACATGCCGCATGATGATGAATTGACGCGCAGTCTATTGACTAGAGCAGTCAAAAGCAGATTCACTGCGTGTATACTGACGTTAGATACGTGGCAGTTGGGCTGGCGCCATGATGATGTCGATACGTCGAATTATGCTTTTTATCATGGTACGGGAGCGGATCTGGGGCTTTCGGATCCGGTCTTCCAGGAACGGCTCAAGGCTCATGGTATTGATCCGAAGACGCAGCCTAATGAGGCAAGAGCGCTGTGGATTGATAATGTATGGCACGGTCGAGCGCACACATGGGAGAAGGCCAGGTGGGTGATGGGACTGTGGGAGGAAATCAGTGGCGGGAAACCGTTTTGCTTGAAGGGAATTTAGAGCGTGGCGGATGCGAAACGGGCGGTGGAGGAGCTAGGGGTCGATGGAATCGTGGTGAGTAACCATGCCGGACGGTAAGTCGACGGTGCGGTCGCGAGTTTAGATGCACTGGAGGGTATTGTCAATGGCTAGTATTCCCCCGATCTCTGTGTATCTTTTATCTTTGCTAATGAGGGCCCAGCTGTCGGCGACAAAACGACCATAATGTTCGATTCGGGCGTGCGTAGCGCATCCGACGTCTTCAAAGCCCTCGCTCTCGGCGCGAAGTTTGTTTTCGTCCGACGTTTATGGCTATGGGGTCTCTCTATCATGGGTGAAGCAGGTGTACGACACGTCATGAAGAGTTTTTTGGCGGAGTTCGATATCTTGCTGAATGTCGCGGGATACAAGAACGTTGGTGAGATCGATAGGACTGCGTTGGAAAGTGGGCCGAAGGACTATCCCTTGTTGCCTGTTACTTCGAAGCTGTGAATCAGCGTTGTTGAAGACCTGTTCAGATAGCAAAGCAGTTCACCAAGCCACCAAGCATGGTCTGAAAGAAGATGAATTGCACCACCTCGCAACCCCTACTCCCCGACGCCAGTTGCCCAACGCCAGGTTATACCATGCCGTAAGCATGCCCACCTACTCACCACCCACCACAATCTATGATGAAAGCAACGACAGCGCTATACACCCCAAACAAGAGCACAAGTAAAACAGGAGGGAACAAGGATTACAAAGGGAAGAGGGGACGACGACCGAAGAACAGGCGACGTCAGGTATCATTTCGTGATAAGAGGCCCTGGAGATACTGCAGTTGACGATGGCGAAGTCTCGTGGGGGCTCGGATGTTTTTTCCATGGCCCATCAATGACTTTGCATGTCTTTCCCAAACCAAGACCGACACCGAGACCGTTCCATCCTCATGCCAAACCATACTATCCACCGAACATTATGATATGTCAACGTAAACACATTGCTGCAGAGCCGAGGCTCTACCTAAGCCAAAGTTTCATTAATTTGGCTAGGGTTATGAGCGACAACGACCTACTTTTCGCTCGGTAGGGCGGACGAAACCAGCTTGTCAGGTATCGTGGTATCCTTTCCTGCTCCTGGCGCTTCCTCAGACTTCTCTGTCTTGACTGAAGAGGGTGATTCCGTGGCTTCCTTGGGGGTAGTTGATTGTGGGCCAGGCGTCGCTTCGCGGGCGGCGTTCCCATTCGAGCCCTCCTTGTGAAACTTGTCCACCTGCGCGTCGAGGTCTTTGTCTTCATCATCATTGTCAAACATCTCGGAATCGTGCGCTTCGGTCGTGATCTCGGTGCCATCGCCTAGAAGGATGATGCGGTTACCCTGGCCGCTGTTGGGTCGGAAACGGTTCGCAAGGTCCATGTCGATGTCATCAGGGCTATCGTCAATGCGATGATGTACGCCGGGTCCACGAAACTCGGCTGAATATATATTAGAATAGAACTATTTGCCTCCAGAGGCGGGAGAGGTTGGGCTTGTAGACTTGCCATACTCTGGCGGAGCGCAGGGACCCTCTCCATTTGCGACTCTCTTCGCAATATCCTCGTACCACTGCTCCTTCGTCCGACCTTGTAAAAGCCCAATAATGACCATTGTCATGTTATCGCAACCAACACCGCCAGTGTCACTGTTCGAGGCAAGGCAGTTGTCCATCATGTTCTCACAAATGGAGTGGAGGTCTTGTTTCGCAACGATACCGCGCCGAACAAACTCCACGACAGCTTGAGAGGACTGACAGTCCCAGATACCTGTTGTCATATCAGCGTCTAAGGCCTGGATTGTGTCGAAAGCTACGTACCATCGCAGGCGACAACCAAAAACTCGTCATCCTCACTCAGATCGTGTATCTCAACGTCTGGGAACGCTGTGACAATCTGGCTCTCGGGGGGGAGCTCGGCACTCTTCTTGAACTCAAAGTCTCCAATGGCTCGCGATAGGGCGAGGTTGCCGTTCACGCGGCCGAAGTCTACAAACCCTCCTGCGGCTTGAATACGCGCTTTCTCGGCTGCCAGTTGTTAGTCGAGATCCATTTTAGCACATCGGGCTTCGTACCTTCGTTCTGCGGCTTGTGATCGTATGAGAGCGGCTTAGCGCGGCCTTTGATACCTAGAACTGTGCGGGAATCTCCCGAATTTGCCTGTTCTATTCAGCAATGACTTCTCCAGCTCGAAAAGCCAACATACCACGTATATCTTGTCTTTCGAGATGACGCCGACAGTCGCGGTGCAGCCCGACACCTCCTCCTCGTACTTGGGGTCTGAATCTATGAGTCAGCCAGGCCCGTTAGGGACGCAAGGCCCGTGTTGGAGCGTACCACTCAGTATTGCGCGGTCTGTGGCTAGGAAGCCATCCTGGAGAGCCTTCTTGATGTCTCCCTCTTTGAACGCTTCCTGTTTTGCGATAATCTCATGCAGATGCTTGCCGGTGTATTGGGCTACCTTGTCGCCGCCATGGCCATCGTACACGCCGAAGAAGGCTAGTCGCTTGTCGGGCGGAGTGGCCTTGCCGTTCTCGATCAGTTGTTGCAGGTCTAATATAGTGGCATGGGCGTCTTCCATGCTAATCCGCCATCCCTGCATCGAGGACACGCCAAAGATGAGGTTTTCGCCATAGCCCTTGTCTGAGTTCTGTGGACGATAGGATTAGCATAATGGTCTACTGGACTTTTGGGGAGCGTCGCCTGGAGGATGCACAGGCGTTGCCGGGACAGCGCGATGACGATGCGGGGGCGGGGAGGGCATCGAGCGAGTGTACCTTGTCGACCACCGGCTCCGAAAGTGTTTGGCCCATGATGTCCGCTGCCTATGAGGATTTGGTCGAAAGGGCGTGGGGTATATCGAGACGGAGCGCAGGAAGTTTTCCGGTCATAGATTTGGGCAGCGTCAGTGTTGTGTGGGGTATTGTCGTCGAGGTGGCGGCGGCAACAGTAGGGCAGAGTGGAAATAGGTCGCGGCACAGGGGATGTGAAAGTGAAGAACCTCTAAAGGTAAGGGCCTGAATGAACCCGTAGAGAAAGGGTTCGCGTGTGAGGTTGTCGTGTGGGAAGGCTCAGAGGACCCTCTGCGTTCGAATTGCTACCAGTGACTAAGCTAGTCCGCTTTGGAGGTGGCTCAGTCATTATGGCACCGATTCTCTTGTCTCGACTGCGTTCTTTGACGCTACGCTACGCTTTACACCATGCCGGATCATTTCCTCCTTCCTTTCGCATCGTAACTCCAATACAGCCGCCTGGCGAGCTGCGCGCTTCATTGCTATTTGACTGCATAGTGAGGCTGGGTTTCGCGCTTCCCAGGCAACCAGCAAGCAAGCTCGCGTGCCGTCGCACAAGGCTGTGGCTGCTGTCAGTTCCTGTGCTACTCCCTGCCCCCCGCGGTTCGACCGCTAGATGAGACTTTACTGTCTACATATGTACCTAGTTAAGATCTGGCCAGCCTACTCAATACGACACTTCTTTTCAATTGCTTCAATCATCAATGTGTGAAAATTATTGTGGCTTCCGATGGCTCGATGACCTTCCGACGCCCCGTATCCGGAGTTTGCAGCATCCAAAGTCCGCAGCCAGGCGCGCTTTTGCTCTGCTTCACCATTTCTGAGGCACATGCGCATAGAACAGCACTTCCGGCCTAGTGCCAAGATCTATAGAGGATTGCTCATCTTGCTTTAAAAGCTGAGCATAGCGAGTTTGTTTAAGTGAAGTTCCTGTTTTTGTCCTTGGTGGATGTTCGACCTCGAAGGATGTCTGACATTTCGGTCATGTCTCTGAAGGGCAGGGGCTCATCTCTTCACGCCGCAACGTCATCTTTCACATTCACAATGCTTCTGGTACCCCAGAAATTGCCTCATCTCGACTCCGATGTTTGGTCCAGCCGGACCCTCGAATCCTCTTTAGTCTATGCGTCGTACCTCGGCTCGCGCTTAGCGGCACCGAGGGGATCTTGACGTCCTTTCATCATCAGAAGCTTGGTCTCGTCCCTCTTCCTATAAACTCCGCATCTCTTCCTTCCTTTACCTTTTCACTCCATCTCGCAATCTGCTTCCAACATGGCACCAACACCAGACTGGGTCAAGCAATTGAAACCATCAGGCCCTCAGGGCTCTGAACTTCTCGCCGCCGAGCGAGCGAAGTCTAATATTCCTGTCGAGAAGTTACAACAGCTCCTACTCACGAAAGAAGCAATTGAGAGGAGAGAGAAGGTGCTCAATGTTCTCAAGTCTGAAAAGGTGTTCGACAAGTCGCAAAACTACTTCTCAGGGCGGATGGAGCGATTTCAAAGGGCTCTTGCGAGGGAGAAGAAGCTGCAATTACTGAAGAGGAAGCACAATTGGAGCTTCGATGAGTTCCGGGCTGCTACTGAGCTCGTTGGCGAGCCGGGACCTTATGCTCTACATGAGGGTATGTTCAAGGTATATCGCCCTCAAATATGCAAGGAAATGAACCTACTATCCGCCGCCGATGAAACATTCTGATAGCCCTAGGTCACCGTTCGAGAACAAGGAACACCAGAGCAGCACAAGAAATTTGGGGAGGCAGCAGAAGCGTACAAGATCATTGGCTGCTACGCGCAGACTGAGTTGGGGCACGGATCAAATGTTCGTGGACTGGAGACTACGGCTACCTGGAATCCAGAGGACAAGACATTTACGCTCCACTCACCCCATTTGACTGCGAGCAAGTGGTGGATAGGCTCATTGGGCCGCACGGCAAACCATGCCGCCGTTATGGCTCAGCTGATCATCAATGGCAAATCATACGGACCCCACCCATTCGTTGTGCAGATTAGAGATCTGAAGACGCACGAGCCGTTGGAGAATGTACATGCAGGAGACATTGGCCCAAAATTCGGCTATAACACCATGGATAATGGTTTCCTTCTCTTCAACAACGTCAAGATCCCACATATCAGTATGCTGGCTCGTTTCTCCAGCGTGGATCCGCAGACGAACAAATACGTCCGTCAAGGCAGCCCTTCGCTTGTATATGGTACTCTGACATATATCCGCTCCACCATTGTCATGCAAGCTGGCTCTGTATTGGCGCGGGGTGTGACTATTGCCACCCGGTATGCTGCCATCCGCCGCCAATTCCAGGATCGCGATGCACCAGAGTGGGAGAAGAGCGAGAACCAGGTCCTCAACTACACCATGGTCCAGATCCGGCTCCTGCCGCTTCTTGCCGCCACATTTGCTTTGCACTTCACTGGCAAGGGGATGCAGAGACAATATGAGGACAATCAAAAGCGGATGAACGAGGGAAACGCCAACAGAGACTCTAACAGGAGGGGTGCCGGGCCAGAAGAGACGCAATCGGGTAGCGATACTCTCGCCGACCTGCATGCTACGTCGTGCGGTTTGAAGGCTCTTTCGAGCACTATCGCGGCGGAGGGTCTGGAGGTCACCCGGAGAGCTTGTGGTGGTCACGGCTACTCCAGCTTTAGGTATAAACGCATGCCGTACGTTTGATGAGATGAAGCTAATGGTTGGAAGTGGCATTGGTTCGTGGTACGCAGATTATCTGCCAACCACGACATGGGAAGGCGACAACTACATGCTTACACAGCAGGTGGCGCGCTACGTATGTTGATCTTACCATCTTTTTCCGAACCAAGAGCTAATGATCACACAGCTTCTCAAATCTGCCCGCAGTGTCCTGTCCGGCACGCCCCCGTCGAATGACACTACTCGCATTCTGTCCAACTTCCAAGCCCGCACGAACATTGGCTGCGCCTTTGATATCCTCGGTTCTGATGAGGATGTAGTTGCTGCCTTCGCATGGCGTGCTTCATTCTTGACCTTTGAAGCGCTCAAGCACCGCGATGAGCAGAAGAAGCCATGGTACGTGGCCCCTCTTGCAATAGTCGGCCAAGATTCCAGCATTACTTTCCCAATGTGGAACTAGGTAAAGCGTAGCGAAACTTTTGACGCATGGCTTTACACGTCTTTTGAAGAAATCGCCAGCTAACAGTCCCAGGAACGACCTTCTCGTCGATTTCTACCGCCTCTCCAAAGCGCACAGTCAGTACCTCGTAATGAAGAACTTCTTCGAAGCCCTCAAGGACCCCTCAAACACCACCCAACTCGACACCGAAACCGTAAACGTCCTTTGGTCCCTTTTCCGTCTCCACTCCCTGCACACGCTCGAGCAAGAAAGCTCCGAGTTCTACGCCAGCGGCGCCTGCAGCAAGCACCAGATCATGCTTGCACGCACGCAGACTGTCATGGCGCTTCTCAAGGAGATCCGTCCGCACGCTGTCAGACTTGTGGACAGCTGGGGCTTTGATGATTGGGTGCTGGATTCCAGTTTGGGAAGGTACGACGGCAAGGTGTATGAGGATTTGTTCTATAGGGCTAGTGAGCTGAATCCGTTGAATGGGGTTACCGTGGACCCCTATCCGGAGAGCGAGGTGCTGTTCAAGAAGGTGGAAGGGCTGGCGAAGAGCAAGCTGTAGACTGCGGTGGTGGTGGTGTTGGGTGATTGATCGATTTTAGACTGTAGATAGATATGGTCAGACTGAATAGACGTAGCGTTTAGACTGTACTTGAACTGAGGACAGCGGTCCTAGGGTTTTGTTTGATGCGTGCCTTTGTGAATGAAGGTCACTGTTGTTGTGTCATTCTCTAACACACGCCAGATATTGTCGCTCACAGTGAGAGCTGGTGGGCCTGAGTTGACGATTCATGCAATGCGTAGGCATTAGTTATTGTTAGCAGGAATAAGTATTGTTAGGAGCCTTTTAAAGGTATTAGCGAGGCTGACGTTCCTCAAGTGCGGCAAAAATGAGATGAGGGCCGGTCAGCATGCGTTCTATCTCACGTTTCGGTCCAACCCACGGCCCCCCGATCCGCCCCCAATTAGAATGCAAAAGCAAAAAGAATATCGGGCTCAGCCGGGATTCGAACCCGGGGCCTGTCACATTTTAGATTTCTAAGAATCCAGGCGTAGGGACCCGAAGCGACAATCATACCACTAGACCACTGACTGGACGGAATTAGTTACATCCAAGGTGGCTAATTAATGGGAGCTACTTACGCCTCTTGTTTGTTTGAGTTATGACAAATTTTTGGCTTAGATAGTATATATAGTGCAGTGTGATGGGTGAGCGTAAGCGTTCGCAAGGTGACTGCAAAAGTAGCGGGCGGTTCCGCAAGTGGACCCACGGTTCCGACGCGCATACACTAGACTGTGGACATGTCACTACGCCGCCGCAAACCATCAAAAGCGTCCCCAACAATATCTCATGACGTGCGAAACGCGCCGTTATCAGCCATCTAAAGTCTAGTCTGCGTCTTTGTTTCGCAACTTCAAACGCCTACGGTTCACACCTCACACTTCAACAACTCAACAATTCAACAGTGCAAACTTAACGGCCGCTTGTGCATCGGCTTGCAGCGCGGAGAGCCGATTCTCAGGCACATCACAAGCATTCGGTATCCGACATCGCAGCAATCATACCATCTCACGTTAAGCCGAATCGAGGGCCAACAGATTCCTCCGACTCACCGACTTTATCAGGGCAGTTTACCATCAGCAGCAAGCAAGCTTGCAATTCGTCGACTGCCATGGCTCGAGTCTGCCTCACTTTCTATGCGCACGGCAGTCGAGAGGAATGTGAAGCACCCTCGGCATAGCAATCATACACTTTCAGAATATCTTAGCTGTCTGCTGCCTCGAAACGTATTAAAAATGCGGGGAAGATCTTAGGCGGTGGCCCGACCCAATCTCGAAATAGCTTAGCCGACGCTGTGGGGCCCATGCTCCTCGACGATCAATGGAATGCTTTTGTGCTTGTGCGCGGTTGAACTGCACGATAGCATTGCCCTGAGCGTCACGCCAGCCGAAGGTGACCTGAATCGGCGGCGTTGTTGACCGCCTTCTCTTCCGAAGCTTCTCGGCCATAAATCCGAGACGGCTTCGCTCGACCGATAGCTTGCCGCAGCTCTCATCTCACTCTTCATTCTCCCTCTGCAGCTTGTGCATACTCCGACCCTTCCGAAGCATACCTCCATCAGCGAGGCTACCCTTCCAGTCCAGCGCCTTATCATCTCGCTGACGCCCCTATTTAATACTCTATTAATCTTCGAACCCTCTCGCTCTGGTCCCTCCATTATCCTCCTCTCCCCCTCTTATCATCTTTTAATCATGCAAGCTTCAAGAGCTTCCTCCCACGTCTTCAAGGCCATTGCTGCCGGCAGCAAGCAGGCCCGCGGCCTTCATATGACCGGTCCCGCAACATTCTCGTCCCTCCTCACCTCAGAGCGACCGGCCATGAACCTCCCACGCGATCTCGCTGGACTACGCTCGGAATGCTCAAAGCGCAAGCTGCCAACCAGCGGGTCAAAGGAGGAGGTGAGACACGCTCAGAACCATCAATTGAACCTGTCCGCTGACCTCTAAAAGCTCGTCTCGCGCATCTCCGCCCACGAGCTCATTAGCACGCGCTCCTTCAGCTCCGGGGTCGAGAACTCAAAACGACCAATCCCCTCGCCCAGCGAAGCCGGCGGCACCGTCCGTCACTTCAACACGAGCCGTAGCCTCAAAGCTGTAGGGGACAGCTCCACGATTGATTTCGCATACATCCCCGATTTTGATCCTGATAGCCAGAGCGCGCCGGTTGCCATTCGGGTCCCCATCCTCCCACAGACCACTGTTACATACACGGCGCTCCCCGAGGAGGCTGAAGAAGCGGTACGCCCGATCCTACCATAGTACCGGGGCTAGAGGAACGTGTAGGCTAATAATAATTCAGGTTATGCTCCCCACTATCCATACCGTGGCTGCCGATAGCACCCACATCCATGCCCCGGCCGCATTGTCCGAGCTAGCTGACTCGAACCACATCGACTTCCAGGGCATGGCTTCGTATGCCGCGAAGAAGCTGTCTAGGGATGTTGAAGAGGGTGCCGGTATGGCACGCCAGCTTTGGGGTGGCCTCATGGAGGACATATGGGGTCCGAAAACACCCGCTCGCGCTTAAGCTTCTGTGTATCTGTGATGACCGGCGTGTCGCCCAAGTCTACGAAACACCTGAGAGGGTTCCTTCTACTTCTTCTTTTCCTTTTGGCAGGTAACGGAGCGATCGCGTTCGGCTTTTGTAATTTCCACGGCTTTTTCCTTCCAGTTCGTCAGGCGGGCTCTCAGAAGGTTATATGTACCCGGGGTTTGAAGTGCTCAAGCTCACGAGTACACGAATCCATTTCAACCTTCAACGGTTATTCAATTATTTACTTCATCTACCCCGCCGTCATGCTCGTAATCCAAACGCTATACCATTGCATTGATACAGGAAGAAAGACGTGTTTGACCCGGTAAGACACCACGCCCACTCGAAGCTAATGCGAACGCTAAGATAAAGATATATACCCACGTGAAAAGGGTATGAGCCTAGTTATGACCTGCTTCAAGGCTTTTGCTCCAGCGCCTTGAAGTTAGAGAGTGGAGGTTCTGGAATCCTCCCCAGGGTTGACTGCGTATATTTCAAAGCGAAGACAAAACTCCCTGTGGCCTCTCTGGCCTCTCTTTCCTCTCTAAGACTGGCATCTCTGGCCTCCAAAACCAACCTGTTCTCCTCTTGAACCCTCCCCCTTGTAAGCGGCCTTAAAACGCGAAATCTCCGCCACTTTGGCCAGCTCCCTGGAAACTTCATCCCTGGCCAACCTCTCCTCCTCTTGAGCCCTCCAGCAGTCTTCGATAGCTCTCCTGATCCCCTCTAGATCTGTGTTGGAGAAATAGATTGTTGGTGTGGGACGAAGGGAAGTCTGGTGGAGATGGGGGTAGGTGTAGGGCGACCCAAACGGGCCATCGCGAGTGAGTGGAGAGGCAAGTCGAGGCAAGAGTATGTAATTGCTGGAATTCGCTTGGATGAGAGCGATAAAGCGAGAAAAGAGCCCGTTCTGTTTTTTCCCTAAAGATATGGTTGCTTTCTGCCTGTGCTATTGCGCTATATCACCCTCGGACTAGTGTTAGGATCGTGTCCAGATACTTGGGGAATTGGAAAATGGAAGGTGACATTTTTTCTATGCTCGAGGTTGCAGTCAACTGTCGTCAACTTCTGCCTCTGATTTACATGTTTGCCAATCATGCCGTTTCCATTCGATAAAGGCCCGCTTTGCCTTCGGGTTCATTCAGTGTAGTGTTGCTAGAAATTTGACATGGGAGTTCCTTCGTTACTTGAAATGTGCCAAACCTTCCCGCTCATCGAAATCCATATGCAGCTTCGGACATTTAGCCTGCTCTTTTTCTCCCGCATGCTCCAAGTAACACCGCTCCCTTTCGTCCCTCTCCCCATTGCAGAATCCGAGCAACCTTGGGTCGCACTTCTCGTGAATGACACGCAGCATGTATGCCCTGGGAAGTTCCTGTCGAAGCGCAATCTCTTCGGTTCCCATGGGTGATTCACCCAGGATCTCATAGTTGGGAAATTTGCAGAAATAGTCGACGAGAAATTGCAGGACGATTCGGTCTTCTGCTATATGCTCGAAAGCGTATATCACCAGTTTGTAGAAATCTTCCCTGCCGAATAATAGTTCGTCAACTAGCTGTTTGGCCAAAGCGTTGTTGGCTGTTCGACGGTACTCGTCTGCCAACAGTCTGTCTCCGAGCTCATATGCTTTGACGCATGGGAGATATATCCCCACGCTGGCTCCGAGTCTTTCCATGTCATCTTCCCACTCAACATCGCCGAAAGAGTATTTGCCAGTGTAGAGCCATGAAGCGAATGTGCCGACTTGGAAAGGTCAGTAAAAGATTTTCCAACCCAAATTTGTTGGGGAAGATACTCACAAGCCTCAGGGTCCACATCAGAAAGCTTAACCACGCTTTCCTGAGCCTCGATCCATGGTCCGCTCAATGCTTTTCGGAAGTACTCGGAGTGGTGGGTGAGCAGGGCTTTATGGATATGGAACTTCTTCCGCTCAGGGCCGACTTCGACGATCGCCATGCCCTCGGTGATGGCAACGCTGAGTTGTTTCAATAATTAATGAGGGATGAGGTGCATGGTGGGGCGGGGAGACTTACCCTATTTCCGGTGCCTTCTTCTTCGTCTTCTTCGCCGTATTCAGCTTCGCCATTTTGGAAGGAGTGGAAGAGGTCGTTGCTGAGACTTGTTGTGGGAAGGGATTTTGGGTTTTGGGTCGGGTTGTGCCGAAGTAGATGATAGGAGAAAGGAATCGGAGTGAGGTATTTACATGTCACTAATGGATCGAATGTAGAACAAAGTAAAGGTAGAAGGTGTTCAGTTCTTCTCTTGTGGCTGGCTAAGTCCATCGGGTGAGGGCAAGTCCATCCCTCACCCTTTTTACATGCCCTCGTCTGATGTTCGACAGCTATTTCCATGACCTTGAGCCCCGTGGCTGTGCTCAGTTCACTCGAAATATCCATAGTCAGTATCCTCGTCATAGTGCATATGTAGTCCGTCACAATCCTCCTGCTCCTCGGTTGTGTGCTCGTAGTAGCATCGCCTCTTTGCCTGGACTTCCTCCTTCTCCTCTCGCATTTCTCCGAACCGCCGCATGACCCGTCGCAGAAATTCGTGTGGAAGTTGCTGCTCAAGTTGCTTGGTCTTGGCGTTATCCTTTCCTTGCTTCCAGTGGGTACAGTGTCCATCGACAATGTACTGGAGTATAACACACTCTGTTGGTAGCCGCTCAAATGCGGTGATTGCGAATTGATAGATAACCATCGGCTCCAACCTAGGACCATCAACGATAAAATTGCAGATCATCCGACGGAATGCCGGTGTGATGAGCCTGTCGCCCAGCGCATAGCATTTGACGACTACTTCGCGGAAAGTATTACAGTTCTCTCGTTTTGTTTTTCCTCGAACGCGACCAAGGATGTTGATCCATTCAGCGGCCTCCGGCAGTTCACCAGTGTACAGCCATGCGGCGAATATTTGAACTGGAATATGACAATTAGTCTCGTGACTAGCAACCAGGAAAACATCTGCACTTACAGATCTCTGATTCCACATCATTCCAGATCACAACCTTATCCTGAGCTTCCTTCCATGATCCTTCCAGAGCCGCGCGAAAGTACTCGGAGTGGTGCGTAAGCAAAGCCTTGTGGATTTGGAAGTCACCTCGATTTGACTCGGGGCCAACTTTGATAGTGACAATCCCTTCACTGAGGGCGGCACTGGGGCAGGTCAGCTTGTGTTTCTATTCATATGCGATCTTCACATACCCCACGCTAGGTGGCTCATCGGGAGTGGTCTTGTTTTTGGATCGCGCCATGGCTTGAATCTTGGAGGTTGGTGATTTGTGGTGGAAGAATTTGGATGGTGGATTTGGAAGGGATCTAAATTAGTACGCTCATATTTACTGAAGCTCGCGTAGGTGAAGGTGAGGGTGAGGTGAGAGTGAAGGTGAAGGCCGTACATCCTAGTTGTTGACTCACATATAACCTTGAATTAAAAATGGCTTATATAATTGAGATTAAGGCAAACCTAGCTTTGTGTTGTATAGAACTATCACCCAGTCCAGAAGACCGATATGTGTCAAGATAGCAACAGTCGATAAAAGCTGGACCATCTCACTGAGCTCGTTTCACGGATCGGTGAAGAAAAGCTCGGGGATGCGCATCTTCAAGTTTTCACTCATTATAGCCTTCACTACGTATACCCTCCCAAAACTCAGCATAGACGTCTACAAAGAGCTAGAGTAGATTCCACTCTTCAGGAATGTTTTCAGGCGCCCAAATGGCAAGGGCAAAGCTAAGTCAAGTCTGGAGGTCACGTAGGTTAGCTCTTCTGATGATGTAGCTGACGACAGCGCGGCGGAACTCTTTCGCTAGTAGTCTTTTGCCGAGTGCGTATGCTTTAGCGGTTGCTAGGAGTGTATCATGCACACCGCACACCGTGGCAGTGGGATGATCGACTTCGACAATTTGGTACCACTACTCCTTCGCTTTGGGACCATCTACAAGATTTAGGCAGATGTATATCCCATTATTCAGCCAGGTATGTGTCGGAAGGAAGGGAAGTAGTGGATCTCTTTCCCGGCTGGAAATCGAAGGTTGATTTGACCGTCACGCGGTGCGGTGGAAGAGCACCTTAAACGTCTGTATCAGTGCAAAAGACATTGGTAACTGTCCGGAGTTAACGAGTGAGAAGTCTCCCGTTCAGTATTGTTGCTTCAACCATAACCCAAATTGGCAGATCATTAGTGTACAGGCACGCGTCATAAGTCTCCAACGCTTCCACGGTTGCCACAGTCTGGGCCTGCCAAAGTTTTGCAGCACTCCTGCCCTAGTATTGTTTATCCAATTGACGAAATTTTGTAACAGACACGGTTCAACATCATGGGAATTTAGAGAGATCCAGCCGCTGCCGCAATGTCGCAGTCTAAAGTGAATTTGGTGACCAAGAACTTTACCTAAAGGGCTAAGCCGCAAGTTTGGGAGATACCTTCAGCCCCAAAAAACCCGTGGAAATAGTCTTGATACGTGGCTCTATAGCCCTCATGCAGACGTATAGCAATGGCAAGTCCCAAGCAGACTTGGGAACAATCAATTCAATCGGCTCTGTAGAAACCACCGCTAACCCAATTAAGTAGGGGTTAAACCTATACAGGGAATTCTCTAGCCCGAATAGGTAATCAATCAATTCAATTTCACTGCGCCAGCCCCACTTAATTGATTGTTCCCAAGTCTGGTCCCAAGTTCCTCTTACACCGACAACATGCCAAAATCTTCACCTTATCTTCGTTAGACATCGTCTACAAGCCTTTCCAATATACTATCAAGTCTTCTCCACCACATTCTTGCAATAATCCTTATGCCTGACGCCGTTCCTCGTTGCTTTTTCCGTGCCGGCAACTCATCGTCGTTATATCCAGGGTACACTGGTCTGTGGATCTCTTTTGCTTCCACTACCTTGTGGCCAATCGCGCTATACCGCTTCATGGCGAGAATGAAGAAATCTGATGGCAACTCGTCTCGCAGTACTCTATTGTTCTCGTCGTCATGCTCTTCCATCCAGAAGGCGCAGTGCACATCCACCAAGAATTGCAGCGTCGGGTCCCCCGCCGGAAGGTTGTCGAAGGCATATATGATTGCTTCATATCCTGGGGTTTGGAAACGGTCGATTAGATTGTTCGCAAGCGCTTCGGCCGCCGCCCGCTGGAACTCGATTGACATGATTCGACTGCCAAGGGCAATTGCTCTCACAATGACCTCATCAGCAGCTGCTTTTTGGTTGGTCATTTCGTTGTAAGCCCTCTCCCAGTCGACTTCGGCCTTGGGTAGCTCTTGGGTGAGCATCCAGTCGACGTAGAAGTTGAAGATGGCGACCTCCAAGTCTTCTACAGTCACTTCCCCCTCGTCTGCCTCCACCCAGCCTTTCTTGAAAGCCGCGCGAAAGTACTTGGAGTAATACGAGAGCAGGTGCTTGGGAAGTTGATAGATTTTTTTCTCAGGTCCGATTGCAACCGTTGCTGTATCTTGTTTGTGCGAGGTCACTGTAGTGGTATTAGCCCAGATCCTGTCTTTCTCTTCATGCTGCTCACCTAAAAGAGGGCGACGGGCTTCTCTTTCTCTTTGGCATGATGTGTGAGATGTGAGATGGAGTGAAAACACGGTAGATGTTGGGAAGATGACCGGGTGGGACGGGGAGACAGTCTCTCGGTTGGGCGACGAAGCCGGCACTGCCTTAAGGGCAAACAGCAGACAGCTTTGTCCTTTAAGTCACCTTTCGAAGTTCTGTAAGTGTTCAAAAGGCCAGCTGTCAGAATCCCAACAGCTCGATGCACTCTCCCGTCCGTGTGAGACAAGTGGGGGGAAAAGCAAAAACCAAAGCTGGCACAACATAACAACAGAAGCTACTCGAATGATTAACAAACTGGCTTAAGAAATACTCAATTATACGGTCTTAAGTTCGAATGACTTTGTTTTGTACGCTTCTTTTCCTAAGCATCAGAAAAGGCTAAGACAGGCGTTCTTATTTCTCATTTTCAGGTTGCGGCAAGATGCATCAAGATCCCGGCCAGGCAGCATCTCTGACAAACACCTTTTATCGCAAAATATTGTCAATCAATCTCGCTTAGAAAGACAATTTTGGTACAATAAAGGCCTTAAGATCAGAACAGATGTCAGACTTAGGAAGTGAACTGCATTTGGGCGTAGTGTGGAGCTCCTTTGAATCACGTGAGGGTGAGGGAATGTATCATAATTTTAGTTGACTTGTGAGCAGCGTATTGAGAATCAAGATCTCCTAGCGATAGATCTATTCAGAATTTCTTGCCATTCGAAGACTGCGCGGCAGAGCTCCTAATTGCCAGGGTCCGCTCCTTCGGTCTGAGCAACTGCTGCGGACTGAGTACTACTGCCTTACAGGTCCAGCGTCGCCGCAGTCGGTTTAGCTGCAGGGGGTACAATGTCAAGCCGCTATACTGGCCCCTCTGCATCCGACCAAGCCTTCTCCACAACCTGCGGTTCCCCCTCTTTCCCATCTTCAACATCATCTTCCTCTTCGACCCCCAGAAAGTAGTCTTCCTCTTCCTCTTCCGCGCCCATACACCCCTCACAAGCCTGCCTATCCTCGTCACACGCATGGTCATGGCAAGATCTCACATTTGTAAGCGAGAGGTCCTCATTATTTTTCCTTTTGCCATAGCATATCATGCTGCGCATCAAGAACTCATAAGGCAACTCTGCCCTCCGTCTCAGCTCTCCCTTGAAGTCCTTATCCAGCGCAGGGTTCCAGAATTCACAGTGCATTCTGACCAACAGCGACAACATTTTGCTCTTGGGCGGTAGGTTGTCGAAAGCGTAGATGATCATATCGTAGTATGGTGGGTTCCCTACTCGAACTAGAACATCCGCCATGCTGTTGTGGAGTGCGCACCGAAAGCCTGGGATCAAGAAGCGATCTGCGAAGATATACGTTTTGATCTGTAACATGTCAATCAGACGATTGTGCTCGGCACAATCGTCTTGGAGGTTTGCAAGATCGCCTTCGAGAGCCACCCATTCGACGCGTTTCGTCGGAAGTTTTTGCGTATAAAGCCAGTCGATAAAGAGCTCGAAGACACGGGGTTCAATGTCTGGGAGCTGGACTGTGCGATCTTGAGCTTCTTTCCAGTCGCCGGAGAGTGTCTTGGCGAAGTAGTCGGAATAAGAGGTGAGTAGTTTCGTGTAGACGTGGAATTTCTGGTTCTCGGGGCCGACATCGACTGTTACTACGTCATTTTCGCGTGCAAGAGCACTGGATTCGAATTAGCATCCATTGATGAAGATATCCTGGCCGCGTAGTACCTGAAAGATGGAGGGCTAGCCTTTGCTACTGTAGTCATTTCTTCGGGGTTTTCGGATATAATTGCTGTTTGGAGTGTGAGCCGTAGGAGAGAGGTCATAGAATAACTAGAGGGGAAAGCAGAGTCTAAATACTCTTCTTTTCGAGTGGGAATGGCTGGAATATTGGAGGCAGAAGGGGCTTGGTAGAGTGATGGAGCTGGGGTGTGCAGGCTGAAGCCTGTCTGCCTGATCGGTTAGCCAATGGCCGTCTGTGGCGTAGTCGCTTTCGCCGCATTGCACGAGAAAGTCCAAACATTTGTGTCAGGATACGGTCACAGAGACAATGTAAGCTTCGATGAAGAACAGCAGTATGCCATTCAGTGTATGACAGGACGAATCGCTGCTCGCTAAGCCTAGCCTCGCAGACGATATATATGCTAGGGATCACATCACCTGACTCAGCCCCTCATGGGCGACAATTTGCGGTGCTGATGTGAGAAGAATTGGAGTTGGAGTTGTTCTTATATGCTTGATGTCCCTCGTAGCGCATTACTTGATGAAGGCCCTCCTGCGGCGCGCAGGCCTGTTGTTCACTATAAAGGTTGCTAGGTGAACAATGGCGATTATGTTTGCGTATTGCCTCGAAAGACGACGAACCAGTTCGATTGAATCATCTCGCTCTCTAGATGGTTTGAACATTAATGCCTGATGCAATACCACCAAATGTAAACCCCTTAGCATAGGAGGCCAGAATTAATCCCCCAAGTAGTAGGCACCTCTTCGAGTCTTAGAGCAGGGAATAGGGTAAGTGCTTGGGATAACGTACTTTACCCTCCATTATCACATGCCTTCGCCGGTGGTGAGCGTGTAGCTACTTGAAGCGAGGTGGTGCGTGGCGCAAATACCCCGTCTTTTCATCCCTTACTACAGGGTTTACCCTCCTATGATAAGGGGTGTAGTTTCCGTAGTGTACCAGGTATGGAGTTCGCTCTATTCTCATGCGAACAAGTTGTGTAGAAGAGTGTTGAATGCAAGAGTGAATTACGCTCTATCACGCTTTCGCAAGTACGATTGACCTTGTATGAAGCATCGCAGGAGAGGTCACATTGGTTATTCGAGCATTTGGGCGAGCCCTCGCGGTAGCAAATTCTCGGGAGGCCTTTACGGTACAGCGAGAGGCAGCTCAGTGCGTGTTGAGCCGAGGACGCGTAAGTCGGATATTTTTTAAGTTCACCCGAGGCTTTGGTGTTCACTAGACTACCGGGAACCTGTAGGGCCCTGGGGCCTGTACAGAGGGGCAACTCATTTTTCTCCGCATACCAAAAACCTTCGCCTTATATTTTTCCACACACAACAAAGCCTTTTTAATATCTTCCTACTCCCATATAAAAGAGAAGACCTAGATTTGCAATTCTGCGTTTCATCAAATTTAAAAGTAGTGTAGTTGACATGTTATCGTAGGTGATACTTGGTGAGAAAGTGTAAGGTGTGCGGGGAGCTCTTTCAACGCGTGTGGGGCCTTAAACAAATAGCTAGACGGCATTTTGTTTTACAAACGAAACAGCAAGCCCCGCGATCAACTACTTACCCCATATAGTGAGCATCCTGGCTTTGGCCAATCAGCGATAGGTTGTCAACCAGATTGCCGAGCATGTTGCCGAGCATGTTGCCGAGCATAGGACATCCAGAATTCTCAAATTTGCCCCTTTGTATTACCGTTGGTCGTGACCCTGTCATCTAGGATAGTGTTTTATGCAGAGCTCAACCTTACTTTCCAGATGCTCTTGTTTCTCCGTCGGTAGGTAGACGGTATTGGAAGGACCTTTCAACCCCAGGAAAACATCTCTAGGTAGTTATCAATATGCAACAGCAAGGCGGTCGGATTCATGGGACCGCAATTTCAACACGCTGATAGTCTTTCTTTGACCGAGCTCGATCGGGCAATTACTATGTCATGTTAGTGCGATTTGCCAGTACAAGTCGCCAGGTGCTTCAGTCTATATATTGGGCCTTCCCGTCCACAGCTCATGATGCAAAGTTATTGCACGACTCGCAGCTCTACCAACCATCATCATGCATCCCGCCAGTACCATCCTGAATTGCTTCGTCTTGGGTGTTGCAAATGCAGCTCTTACTCGAGTTTCGAATTTCGGGAGCAATCCATCTGGCATCCAGATGTGGATTGATGTGCCCGCAAACGTACCGGCCAAAGCCCCCATCCTAGTCGGAGCAAGTCCAACGAGCTTGATAGATACTCTAGGAAAAAGCTAATGGAGTTGGACAGCTTCATGGTTGCCATGGTTCCGCGCAGGGGTACTACAGCGACGGCAACCTTGCAACGCTCGCCAAGCAGAAAGGTGCTATTCTCATTACCCATCATCTACGCACGATCTTCTCTGCTGGGACGCCGGTACCAAAAAGAGTCTGATACGTGATGGAGGCGGCGACTCCCAAAGTATTGTGCAAATGGTATGTCCGCACCGTTCCCCGTTACTAATTGATCTAGTGCTGATGCTCAACAGGTCGACTATGCTCTTTCGAAATACTCCGCCGATCCCACTCGTGTCTTTGTTGTTGGCACATCCTCGGGATCGATGATGGGAAATGTGCTAGCCGCAGTCTATCCGGATGTTTTCGCCGCTGCATCCGTGTACTCGGGGGTTGCGGCTGGCTGCATGGCAGTGCCTGACGGTACACCTCCGAATCCTTACGACCCTTGCGGCTTGGGTCGACTCGTCAAGACACCGCAGCAATGGGGTGACATCGTTCGCGGATACAACCCTAGCTTCAAAGGGCCCTGGCCAAAGATGCAGATCTAGCACGGTACAAGCGACACCACCGTGGCGTACCAAAATTTCATCGAGGACTTGAAACAGTGGAGTAATGTGCATGGCGTGGCCTTCGCGAAAAATACGACGAACACTCCAGACCCTAACTACACTCAGATGACGTACGGAGATGGGACGAAGTTGACAGGATACAGTGCAAGGGGCGTGGGGCACGTTGTTCCTCTTCACCCAACGCAAGCTTTAAGCTTCTTTGGCCTAGAAAGTATGACGCGGTGCGATTTGGGTGATTCGGGCGCAGCTTGAGGAGCGTATGCCACCTGTGGATATTGAAGTATGGGCACCAGGCTTGGAGGTGCGGACTTTGTGACGATACTTCGGGACATACACACTTCTGTGATATTAGTTTGCTTGTTGTCTAATATCACGTGAATCACATTGACTTTGCCTAACTGTGCTCCGTCAACCTTTTGCACCTGCGTGACGGCGTCGCCCAGCAACAAGCGTATTGCGCCTTGCAACCTCCTGTCTTTCTTCTTCCTCTTCCACAGCACGAATATACCCTAGTTAACGATATCGATCCCGAGATGCTTCACGCTGCCTCAGACAACTCTCCAGGTGAACCTGAGGACCTCAGGAAGAGAAACCTCCGCGAGTGACTGAATAATTACCAGGAGAGCGATTGAGTTGTCTGGTGAGTATTTCCCACGTTGATCTTTCCGCGAGAGGGCGAGTAAGTGGAAAAGGGGGTGAAGTGTTTCATGGAAATCACCTTCTTCGCCGAAGTCGCGAACGACGACGTGCTCGGAAGTACAAATGAGGATGTTTAAAGTACAGAAGGACTGACATGGAGAGACAAGATAGCCCATGGAAAAGACAGTTTGACATGACAAGCTGTCAACTTTCAAGAGGTGACGCTGGGAGGTTCCCACATGCACGTTCTCGGTTGTTTGGCACGGGGCCGTTTCGGGAAATCCCGCCGCTCCTTAGCTTAATTCGTCGGATCGCGCTGACTTCACCCTGCTTTTCTGCTTGTGTCGCTTTGTTTTTCCGTCTCTCTGCAAAAGTTGTTCCCATCAACCCATCCACACCCACACCCGCATCTACACCTGTCTCTCTCTCCACAACACCTCCATCATGTCTACCGACTACGTCGTCAAGGAGAAACTGGTGCCTCGATTCCCCCCTCCAGCCTTCGCCGACATTGCGAAGCCCTCCAACGACGTGAGTTGTCCTGCAGGCGCAAGTGATGCAATTGCTGACTGCTTGTCTTCTAGCTCATCAACAAGGACTTTTACCATGCTGCAGCAGGTTGGGCGCATCTATTGAGTTGTCATTGCGCGCGCTAATCGTTCTGCAGCTGCCCTCGAGGTTAAGCTGAAGGCCCCCAACGGTGTTAACTTCACCGCAAAGGGCACCTCGGCGCATGATGGACCTGTCACTTCTTCTGTAAGTTTCGCTATCCACGGCAACGATTGGACATCGCTAACTCGCTACGACAGCTCGAGGGAAAGAAGGCGCTTGCCAATGGTATAAGACCCACCCTTTTCTTTCTCTCCACACCCTTCCCTATCCGCTTCGCCAGCCAGATATGTTTATTCGACGCTCTATGGCCACAGAACGGGTACAAGGAAACAGGCTACACAGTACAGCTGCTGACGAAACGCCGGACAGGCATCGCCATCACCCAGTCATGGAACACCGCCAACCTTCTCTCCACCAAGGTCGAGCTGAATGACACCCTCGCCTCTGGCCTGAAGACGGAGCTCCTCTCCAACTTTAACCCGGCCGCCGGCAACAAGGGCCAGAAGCTCAACTTCCACTTCAAGCAGAACAACTTCCACGGCCGTGTCTTCGGTGACCTCCAGGCCAGCGGCGCCGTTAGCGCTGTGGCCGATGCTGTTCTGAGCCACGAGGGTTTCCTCGTCGGTGGCGAGGTTGGCTACGATGTCCAGAAGGCCGCCATCACCAAGTACTCCGCCGCCGTGGGCTACACAACTCCCGTCTACAACGCCGCTATCACGGCCACCAACTCCCTCAGCGTCTTCACCGCTGCCTACTACCAGAAGGTGAACCCTGCCGTCGAGGCTGGTGCTAAGGCTAGCTGGGACTCAAAGTCCAATTCTGCCGTTGGCCTTGAGCTCGCTGCCAAGTACAAGATTGACCCTGCTTCCTTCGCCAAGGTGAGAATCCCTCTGTTTCAACTGGGACACTTCCCCTAACTGTTTCTAGGCCAAGATCAACAACCTCGGCATCGCGTCCCTTGCCTACAACACCCAGGTCAACAGCGGTCTGACCTTCGGTGTCGGCGGCTCTTTCGATACCCAGAAGCTGAACGAAGCCGGCCACAAGCTCGGCACCAGCTTCACCTTTGAGGGCTAAGCGTATTGTAATTTGAAGAAAAGCGTGGGCAGGTTTTTAGATTCTCTTCTTGGTTCTATAGCGAGTCTGCCTCCTTTTCTAGCCTCGATGCGACTAGCATGAGAGATGTACAATGATTTTTGGCATGTAAAACAACTTGTCTCTATCATGCATTAAATAGTTCCTCCACACTGGGAGGCGCACGCCCTTCTCTGATATGTACAGTGATGTTGCTTGACATGGTATCGCCCTGTCAAGTCTTGTCTCCCTTCTTCTCGGTCTTCTCTCCGAGCACCTTCGCACTCCAAGCAATCACACCCACAGTGCCAGCAACTAGGACGAAGCTCGCCAATTGCCCTCCACGATCAACATCATCAGGTATATCAGAAGCCCTTGTTCTTCTCCGTCGCGCATAAATGTGATCATTCACATGATCATGAGTCTTCTTGTGCCTCTTGTCATCGAAATGCGGCACCTCGTTCCCTTGTCCCGTCTGCCCAGGTCCAAACCCCTCGAACCCACCATAGCTCTCCTGCCCAGCACTCCTCTCCCCCTCATGCTGATGATATGCATACTCGCCCCTCTTCGCCCCATGTTTCCCATACCCCCCGCTCTTATAGAAGCTCGGCGGCGGTCCACGAAACGTAGTCCTCTTCTTATTCAGACCACTCGCCGGTCTCGATCCCGCAAAACTCGCGCTACTATAGCTTCCTTGAGGACGGTCGCCTTCGCCACCTCTCCAAACGGCGCCCCACCTCCTCGACCCTTGCCCTTGTGTTTGACTTAAGTGCGCATCGTATTGAGCGCGCTTCTCGGGTACAGAGAGGACGTGGTAGGCTTCGCTTATGGCGACGAAACGCGTGCTCGCTGTGGGGTCGTCTGGATTGCGATCGGGGTGGTGGGTTTTGCTGAGGGAATAAAACTGGCGTTTGATCTCAGCGGGGGAGGCGGTTGAAGAGATGGCGAGGGTTGTGTAGTGATTGGTGTCATTATCAGAGGACAGTCGCGATGAGGTGTGGAATGAGGAGCGGTGTGTTGGAGTAGACGACGAGCGGCTGGTCAGCGTTTGAAGAGTGTTTCTGTTTCGCGGGCTGTGTTGGGTGCATGTCCATATTCGCGCTTTACGTGAGGCGCGACTGTTGGTAGAGGGCGCTTCTGTGAGGAAGATCAAACGGCGTAGAGGGGCGCAGTGGGCGAGGGGGAGGGGGTTCATTGTCCTTCATGCCGAATTCGAGTGGTGGAAGAACAAGTCCAGGACGGATTGAAGGAGCGAAAGATGTTTGAGCGCGTGTCTTGGCCTCTTATTTGTTTAAACGTCATGCGGCGGTGCAGGGATCAACTTCGGGGAAGGTGTAGGCGGGCGTGGGGCGGGGCGGAAAATGCGAGGCTACCTAGGCAAGAAAACACCCAACCACGAACCTTCTTTTAAGCTGACTCTGTGCCTTTTTCTTTACCGTTCTGCCACACGACTCTGGACACTTCTTGCACCATGGCGGCCAAAGTTGCGGAGGGCATCAACGGCCTGAAGTGTACGTCCTTATTTGTTGAATGTGTAGTGGGGGAAGCCAAATGCTTATGTTGAAATGCAGTGGACGAATCCAACGGCAAACAAGCCAACGGCACGGTCACGAATGGGGACAAAGCCTCCAACGACGTAGACCACGAAGACTCCGATGACGACGCAGATGACGCAGGTGAAGGTAACCCTGACGGAACAACTGCTGAGGGTGCCGCAAAGAAAAAGAAGAAGCGCAAGCCCAGGAAGAAGAAGAAGGCCGGTGCCATCAGCGGGCCCAAAATCCAGACCTCACCTCCCCGCGTCCCTGTCCACGAAATATACCTCAATGATACGTACCCCGAGGGCGAGATCTGCGAATATCGCGACGAGAATACGTACCGGACGACGAGCGAAGAGAAGAGACACCTCGACCGCATGAACCAGGATTTCCTCACGGATTATAGAAGGGGTGCCGCAGTACATCGCCAGGTCAGGCAGTGGGCGCAGAAATGGATTAAGCCGGGCATGTCGCTGACTGAGATTGCGGAGGGGATTGAGGACTCGGTGCGTGCGCTTACGGGTCATCAAGGGCTTGAAGAGGGCGACGCGCTGAAGGCTGGTATGGGATTTCCTACTGGTCTGAGCATCAATCACTGTGCGGCCCATTACACGCCGAATGCGGGGAACAAGATGTTGCTGCAGCAGGAGGATGTCATGAAAGTCGATTTCGGTGTCCACATCAACGGGCGCATCGTCGACTCGGCGTTCACTATGACCTTTGATCCAGTCTACGATAATCTGGTCAATGCGTGCAAGGACGCTACGAACGCGGGTATTAAGGAGGCTGGAATCGATGTTCGCATGTCGGATATTGGCGCGGCGATCCAGGAGGTTATGGAGAGCTATGAGTGCGAGATCAAGGGCACGACGTACCCAGTCAAGTGTATTAGGAATTTGAATGGGCATAGCATCGGCCGGTACAACATCCACGGAGGAAAGACGGTGCCAATCGTGAAGGGTGGTGATCAGACGAAGATGGAGGAGGGGGAGACCTTTGCAATTGAGACATTTGGGAGCACAGGAAAGGGATATGTGAGGGATGACGTATGTTTTCTCTTTCTTCGTGTGTTTTCTTCTTGCATAGTTGCAAAAACGATGCTAATAGATACTAAAGATGGAGACGTCACACTATGCCAAGCGCGAAGACGCACCGCATGTCGCTCTCCGCGTCTCCTCGGCGAAGACGCTGCTGAACTCCATCACCAAGAACTTCGGCACCCTTCCCTGGTGCAGACGGTACCTTGACCGCCTAGGCCACGATAAGTACCTACTCGGTCTCAACAACCTCGTTTCGGCGGGTATTGTAGAGGCTTACCCGCCGTTGTGTGATGTCAAAGGCAGTTACACCGCGCAGGCTGAGCACGTAAGTCATTCCATGCGCCTAGAGTGGTGGAAAGGTGGTGGATAACGTAAGCTAACATTTGTCAGACGTTTATTCTCCGACCAACTGTCAAGGAGGTGGTGAGCCGTGGGGATGATTACTAGATGAACATGAGAATATATGTGATAAGGATCTATTCGGGCCGGCGGCCTGGGGAGTTGATCAAACTGCATGCATGCATGATATGGGTTGGATGCTCATGGGTTATATCCGCTTTCATTCCATTGGGCTTCAATTTGCATATAATAGGGTCACAGTCAATGATAACCGTTTATGAATTGAAGTTTGTATGGTCCACTGGGCTTCGTGTTGAACCGTAGCCATTGAAATTGGTATCTTTGACACTTAACATTACAATACAGGAGAGGACTATGGGGAGTTTTCTTTTGTACTTGCTGCTTTCAGGAGAGTTTCTGATGGATGGATGGTCACTGACGAATCTCAGTAAACTATACTGGCCAATCGTCCTCTGATACTTCTTAACCACTTCGAAACCCCTCAAGCATTGGCGGTGCATGTTCTACTGAGCATTTAGGACCCTTTTTCCATCAAAGGGGGGCTTCTTTTGGACGTTTCCATGGCGAAGGCTCTATGAATTGTTGAAGGTAGGTTTGAGGAGAGAAGGCGCGGATTTGGGTCAGACGCTAATTGCAATGATCGAACTAAGAGAGCGAGTAAACTGTGACCACATCCAAATCTCCCCTGGGAAATTTACCATGCAGGTATAAAGGTCAAAATCGAATGAATAGCAACACGAGGAACCTCCATACGCAGGGTTGTGAAAGCCGACAGTAGCAATCGTGTGTTAGTCCTCCTCAGGACGCTGGCAGAGGTTTACAAAACTATTTATGTAGCAATGCTTTCTTTTATTTCTTACCTCAGTGCCCTTTCGAGCTTACATCACCGTCATCGTTCATGCCAAGTGATTTTGCCACCGCCTTCGGCGACCGCATAGCTTCAGCCCACAAACATCTCTCCGCAACATCATCGCAAGCAGCCCAGATTAACAATTTTGAGTGGTTATTCGCCCTCATATACTTTTTCAAAGCTCTCAAGCCTTCTCACAAGCTCCAAACACTCCAAACCCACGCAAAGCCGGCGCAATGGCGTCGCGACTGGTGCTATGTTTAGGCGACCTCTTCATACCAGATAGAGCTCCGGTTGGTCTCATATATTCATACACAAGACGCTAGACCTCACAAGCTTACAGGAATCATAGGATATACCGGGCAAGGTACGCATACTCAACTCTCCACCTCCGTCTTTACTGCTCCTACACTCAGCCTTCGCCGCGCACCACTCTGACCCACCACCACGCAGTTCAAGAAACTCCTCGCACCCGGGAAGATAGGCCAAATCCTCTGCCTAGGCAACATCACCGACAAAGAAACCTACGAGTTCCTCCGCGGCATCGCGCCGGACCTACACATCGTGAAAGGCGACTTCGACGTTGAGGCGCCGAACCTCGCGCTCTCAAAAGTCGTGACGCACGGCTCGCTACGCATAGGCTTTACACACGGGCACACGATCATACCGCCTGGCGATGGCGACAGTCTGCTCATCGCTGCGCGGCAGATGGATGTAGATATCCTGCTATGGGGTGGCACGCACAAGTTCGAGGCTTATGAGATGGAGGGCAAGTTCTTTGTGAATCCCGGGAGTGCTACAGGAGCCATGACGACGGGATGGTGGCCTGAGGAGGAGGAACCTACCCCGAGCTTTGTGCTTATGGATGTGAGTCCCCCTTTACAAACATGCGGCTACAGGTGCAATTGCGCCCGCAGCCGATGTAACTGTGAATGCGGGGGAAATGATCGCACAAGATTGCGGCTAATAGCGAAATATAGGTCCAAGGAGATGTTCTCGTCCTCTATGTGTATCAGCTGCGCAAGGACGCAAATGGCGCGGAAAACGTCGCGGTGGAGAAGGTCTCGTTCCGGAAAAACGGCGGTGGTGTATCATAGAGCACGAGGGAGGGAAGACATTGCTAGATCTGGCGCCTTGCGGCTCCAGGCCATGCATGGCACATGGGGAAGATTTAACGCAGCATTTCATGTTCTAAATCGAACACTGTTCACGACATTCACACTTCTGCAGAGATGATTGGGCTGGACTTGAGAAGCGGCCGGCTGTGGCACGCGGGCTGCATGATTGAGAAATGAAGCGGCTAGAAGCATCATCTATGCATATGTATGCGGAAGGGCACGCTGCACTTTTCTCTAAGTCTGTGTTCCATTCCCCTTTTGGAGATTTTGTGCTTCTATCGGCTTCCGACGGGGACCAAGACCCTGGAAGCTTGAACCTGAGCGTGAGCTGAGGGCTGTTACTACTTCTTTGTAGCACAGCGCACCCTCTTTCGCTTCGCTACCCCACACTTTCTGCTTGCCCTGTTGCATGGACGAGCTGTGCAATGGTGTAACAGGCCGGTGAGGCCATGTAATACCACGCGATCCATCCAAGGGTTCACCCTCACACAAACGTCCCTCCTCATTCCATCTCATTTCCGTTACCTTTTTCATCCCGACCTGCGCGCAAGCACGTCCTTGACGGCCCGATGCACAGTCTCAAAGACCTCGGGTAAAGCAGCTATCATGCCGAAGTTCCTCTCTCCCTTGATAATGCGCCCCTGAGCGAAATCAACCTCGCCGCCATCAATATCCTTGATAACACCACCGGCTTCCTGGAACAGGAGCTGGCCGCCGGCATGATCCCATATGTACGTATACCGCTCTTTACCTGTGGGAAGACGCAGCATGACATCGGTAGCGCCTAGCGTGAGCGCTATGTACTTCATCTGCTGGCTCCAGAGGACGGTGCCGGGCCAGTCGGCGCCTAGTAGCGAGGCGACTTGTTTGTGCTCGGGCTGTGAGAGGGAGGTTTTGCCTAGTGTGCTTTCGATGAAGTTCAGCGCGCTGGATGGCCGGCTGGTGGCGTGAACATCATGGCCATTATGCTGTATCCGATGCGCGGGGCCCAGACCGGTAGCGAGCATTTTGCGGATATACGTGCCTTGGGTTTTGACGGCGCAGAGCACGATGCCGTAGCCGGAAGTGTCGACGTTGTCTTCGTGGAGGCGAGCAGGAGGTGATGCTGGGTCGTATGATAAATTGGGACAGCCGATGACGCCGACTTGCTGCACGCCGTCGACGAGCAGGCATAGGCAGACAGCGAACTGGTTCCCCGTCATGAACGTGGCCGTGCCATCCACGGGATCCATAACCCATACTCTGCCCTCTTTCGTCTGCGTGCCTGTCCCCAGATCAATTATATCCAGCATCTCCTCTCTACTCTTCGGAAAGGTCAATTTTGCCTTTTCATTTCCGTCTGTCGTGCGACCTTCCCCATGCCGCTGCTCCAACTGCGCGTCGCCCAATTCATCACTGTCCTGCTTTGCTTGCGCGCGTTCCACTAACTCCCATACACGCTCCACGAGCTTTTCGTCTCTGCGCAGTTGTTCCGCGCTCTCCTCGCCAAGGAACTGGTCGTGCGGGTACACGGCGTGCAGGGCGGAAATGATGAGGGCTTGCGCTCCGAGGTCCGCTATTGTCACGGGACTGTCATCTGCTTTGGTCTCAGCATCGACGTTGTTTTGGAGAGCACGGAGGACGTTTTTAGTTAGGTGCGATGCCGCGTGGATTATGCGGAGGGCGAGGGCATGTTCGGCGGTGTAGGGTGTGGGTGTTAGTGTTGGTGTTGAAGATGACATGGTGAGTTAGGTAAGGGCTTTTTTTCCCTCTGTACGGTTTCTCTCGGGACGGGAGTTGGTGAAGTGGCGTGGTCGTTGGGAATTGTTGGTCGGGGTTGGTCTAGCCTACGGTTGCTGTACGAAGGGACGTTCACTACGGAGTATGCGGAGTAGTGTTTGTGTGGGCTGTGGGTTGTATTGGATTGGATTGGGTGCTGCCGAGTGTTTGGTAACTTTGGTCATTCATGCATGTCGGAGGTTGAAAGGCCCGAATGCTTGCATGCCTCTTTCTCTTTCTGTTGCTCTAGTCCATCATTGTGAAATTTCTTCTCCATTGAATGCTTTCGGTCCCCGTTCCGCGAGGTTTTCTTCCCGCAAATCCCGAGTAAAAGGTACGCTGTGTTTCCATCCCGTGCCTGAAACTACGAGGACGGGCCGAGTCGGACCTGCGGGACCCAGCGGGAGATTTGTCGACCAGCTCCAGGTTCAGAGCGAGACGCTGTTGGGAATTGGCCTTGTTGAGTATGTACCTAGGTGGACCGGTCTGTGCTTCCGTTCACGATTGATTGCACGGAGTGGCACGGCGGCTACGAGATACCAAATTTGACGATGCTGCGGTGGCGAATTTCATCACCTCCTGAATGAGAGCGCCATGCTGTTAGGCGCCAGGGCATCTCGATCTTGAACTGAGATTACGTTGATGCATTGACGGCTCACGGTTCATTAAAGCTGCCTCGAGCATTCCGCTACATATGGTCCTTCATGTCGTGCTCTGAAGCTTTCTATAGTGCAGCGTACTATAGCATGCGTTATATTATCAGACGGCCTGAGGCCTGCGAGATGATGCAGGAGCGGGCGAACAATCAGGTTCATGCTGATACGGACCGTCCGGCAGCTAACAACAAGCTCAGCGAAACTCAGCGAAACCCAAGGCTTCCCTCGGCAAGTTTCGCCAAGATAAACTTGGGGTTTGTCAACGCATGGTTCTCCTGCTGGCACGATTGCGTTCTCCGGACAGTTCCTAGACAGGTGTCCGCCTGTTCTGTGGGGAAATCAAGCCATGGAATCCTCCTAAGCGCTAGCGAGTTCGTCGCCCCAACACCCTTCGTATAGCGGGGCTTTCTGTAGCGTGCGGAGGCAGGCGCAACGCAATTAATGGCAGGCTACGCGCGCGGAATGTTGGGATAAGGCATATATTGCGCGTACCGTAGTTGGCTTTGTATTGAAAAGTCCAACTCTCAATCTGCACATGTACAAAAGGAATCGTGGGGAGCTACCGAGGGCCCGTTCACGGGCGGTCTGTGCCAACCTGACGTCGCTAGCAAATGACAGATCAAGCTGATCTGCAAGTCACTCGAATGGCGTTCGCTGCCCCGTGAACCTGCAGGACCCTGCAAGAAGAGCTGCAGCTTGAGGTATGCAAAGCAGCAACGAGCATGATTCGTCTCGCTGGACATTGAGGCGGATGGGGTAGCCGGCGGGTGGGGGAGTGCTTTGGGGGTGCAGGTCGACGCATCGCGAAGGCAACGCAAGCTCCAGGCGGCGAGGATAACATCCAAACAGGTGTTCTCGGCCAGGGACTCTAGGCAGTCAATATTGCTCCGCCCTGGGCGAGCTTGATCTTGAGCTCGAGCTCGGACAAGACCTCCTGCCGCGTTGTGATTGAACTTCATTGAAGCAAAGCAGCCCACGGCTGGAGGCGCTGAGCAGTGAAGCGAGCTGGCGCAGGACTCGACGCGCGCCAAATCCTGCCTTTTGGCCATGATTGTCTGCATACAAGTTGGAATTGTGTTGATCGTTGCTCTGCTGCGCGCCAGTTGCGGTAGGAATAATCCTACAGCGCATACATTAACGAGGTGGTGCGTGTGTTATCTCCGAGTCAATCGCTACTGTGCGATACGAGAGAAAGTGGATTTGATAGACAGTGGAGCGCAATCTCGTGCATAGCGTGAAGGTTGGAAATAGCAGCGGGACGTCGCCATATTGGCAGACGAGAACGACCCTAGCGGATACAGATAACCTCGTCGCTGTGTGTGCTGTATTGTGCATGAACGGTTCGTGACCTTGCTGCTTCGGGCTACAGCAGGTCGCCTACGTTGTGTACTGGGAGCCAACACGACTTTGTAGCAAACGAAGGGCATCATGATCCAGGCCATGGCGACTCATCGTCCTGTCCTGTGCAGAGTCGGACTTGGGGTACGTATTTCTCGGCTGACTACAGGGCTGAGACGGTAAGCGGGCCTGCCCCTGCGGTCCATCAGTCCTGTTGCGGTTCTGTCGCCATTTTCGCCATTCTGAGCACACGTCGGCCTCAGAAATGGGGGCAATATTCCACGCTCGAACGCCGGGCGGGCAAAAACTGGCTTGAAGAGTCGGGACGCCGTGCAAGAACGGGAGGCGCCCTCGCATGGAAAAGAGGTGCACTCATGACCGCTGAAACCGATATCGTGCGTCCCCTTTTGGGGTCGTCGTTCACAATCAGCTAGCCGCGTACCTACATTCACATCATGGTCATCCGTGCCAGACCGGCGCAGGGCATGTCTGGTGACTAGCGAGGCTACTAATCCGCTGGGAACTTTTCGTCATCCAGCCGCGTCGCTATCACGGCGTCCACTACCGGCCGCTGTGGCTCTTTGTGTCACAAGGGAACTCGTCTCTGAGAGTCGGTGGTGGTGAGGGATCGGCTGATACTGCACTGACTGCCCTCCATGCCATGCCACGCCCACCACGGTGCCCTCGCAGCCGGCAGCCTCTTTTGAGCAACCCACAGCACATTCTTGTGAAGGAGCTACCGCTGCAGTTGGAAGACAAAATCTCTGCGGGCAGCGAATGGCGAGCGTGCACCTGTCCAACGCAGAGGCAAATGTCAGCGGCAGGCGAATGGCGTGCGTTCGCCTGGGCGCAGCGCCAGTTCACGGCTGGGAAAGGGCTCGGCAATGCCACTGGCAGCGAGGGAGACCCGGAGAGGCACAGAGGCGTGAGAGGGTCAGTCAGTCAGTCAGAGGTGAGAGGGGCTCGGAAAGCGCGCGAAGAGAGAAAAACGCGCACGGTCCACCAACCGTGCGGAGATGCCTGCAGGTGCATGCAGGCTGGGCGTGGGACTACAGATCCCTGCCATGCTGAACAGGGTCATGATAGGCTCCACCCATGGCGTGCTGCGCTGCTGCGGTGCCTGAGCGCCCTCTTAAAACTATCGACATCGCCAGCTCCCGTTCTCCACAACCTACCATCTGTTGGTCTTTCCGCCAATTTCTCAAACAGTTCATGACTCTTGTCTAAAACCACACCTCACTTTCATATCCAGACCTCGCCCCGCTTGTCTCTGCACCTATCCACCAACCATCCCGTCCGCTACCGAGTGCCTCACTGCCTTGCTACCGCTTCATCTGCGTTGCTCTTCATCCGAGAACTACCAACTTCCAACTACCACAATGTCGTCTCAAATGGAGTGGTCTCCCGACTTCTGCCTGTCCTGTGATCGCCAGATAGCGGAGGGCGGCGCCTACTGCTCACAGGCGTGCCGGCTGGCCGACTTGGAGAAGGGCACCAACGAGCCGCAAACACCCTCGCAGCTATCTTCCTCTACTTCCTCGACCACCTCCAGCAACGGCTTCTATCTACCCCCAGCCGTCAACTTCTCAGCGTACAAGAGTCCAGCATCCTCGAGGGGATACGATATGGGCTACTCCACCCAGCAATACTACTATCCCACAAACAACGGCTCGTACTTTGCACCACCCACGCACTCGAGGCAACAGCAATCGCAACAACAACCACGCAGCCTCACGCCTTCTTCATCTCGGTCCTCATTAGCGTCGACACACTCGCAGACGACTTCTGGCATCTCAGCTCACGCAGCAAGCCAGTTGAACAGTTACGCCCGACACTTCGACCAGGTCCGCGAGATGAAGAGGAGGTTAACTTGAATGCATCGTCCATTCATGCGTTCTCTTTGGTTTGGCGTTCATAATCACGACTCTTACGGAACATCGGGCTACTCAACGGAGGTGTTCCTCGGCACTGCCTCCTACTCGACGACCCCATTCATCCGCATTATTTCCGGCGCACTTGCATACAACCCAATGTTTCAGCTCTGTACATTTTCCAAGGGGTTCTCATGTTAATCAACCATCTGCACGGCAGTGTATCAAAAGTATCATTTTTCATCGGTGTTCTACGGGGCGGGGTACGAAGACGCTCTTCGCGTGTCATGGGACGGGTGTCACCAAGCATCTTTGTGTTATTAGCATGATGTGGGAGGCTATTGCGGCACAGATAGTGCCGTCTAGGAATCGGAATCGGGGTCGGGCATACTGCTCAATAGCGTCGGGGATCAGACGGCGCTCTATTATGTAGCTGCTTTAGCAGCAACTCTAGCCAGCTGGCAGAGAATTTTCCTCTCACTCTTACCAGCCCTGTGGCATGAAGCACAGTTGTTTTCCTCTACATATACCACCTATCAACGTAGCTAGCTCCCTCAAATGGAAAGCACGACCGCATGGTCAACACACAAACACGAAGTTACCTTTGTTCCCGGCCGAGCGACGTTCAATCACAGCGCGCCCGTCAAACTTCAAACTTCCGCAATGTCTCACTGTCATGGTCAAACACTAACCGCAGCCCTCCGATCCTGTCCCAACGGCTGCACGTGACTCGCACCACCACGTCTCCGCAAAAATGTGGTCCGTCCCAAACGATAACGCAACCAGCCATCTCAGGCCTGGGATCGAGACAGGGCCTGGCCCCCGTCTCTGCCACCATGGCGCTCATAAACTTTGCGAGTTGCGACATTCTGGGCACAGCTGGCAGTGCTCCGCGGACTGGATGGCTGAGGCTGGCACAGCTACGCCTGGCAAACGTCGCACATTATTCCTTTTACGAAGGGCTGGTGAAGAATTTTCACGATGATCTGGACGGGCTGTGCGGTGAAAGGGGGGCATGAAGGAGGCAAATTGCACAGATAGGCAGGCAGACAGACGGGCAGACGTACATGCGTATCGTATGTTGAGAGCACCCAGCAAAAGAGAGTAGCACACGCTGTGCCCAACAGCATGGCACCCACCCATGATTGTTGCCGCTGTGGATTCGACCTCTCTCGTGGGCCAGCCTGTCTGCGACTCTCTGCAGTCCCTTGACCTTCCACCACCCTCAGGCTACACCCTTTCCGCCTAGCATTGGCTGCGTCTCAACTCTGCATGCGTCGCTAGTCTGCGCAGCCTGTGGATATCATTATTGGCAAGTGCATCTTCGCATCACCAGCGCAATGCATAGTCGTCTTGGCTTCCCCGCAACGACTACGCCGGGCCGAAACGAATCGTCATGGGGCAGAGCAGGAGAGTGCAGGGAGCATCCACGCAAGCGACCACCAGCCAAAAAAGAAATCATCCCACGCACGCTCCACGCTCTACTTGTGTGGAGCGTCGTCATGCGGCATTTGGATCGTCCAAAGTCGTCGTCAGGGAGCTGGATGAACCGCCGCCACACACTTCGTTTCCATCCTGTGGCTTATCATAGCATGAAGCGTCGCACATATCCATCGCAGCCTTGAGGGTGAAAACTCTCTTCGCACTGTGTGGCCTGAGACTTGGGTATTGACACCTCGCCATCGCTCGAACCGCAGCCGTCCCCACTCCCAAGTCGATCGGAAATTGACACAAGTCCGCAACTCTCGAGCTCTGTGCACGCACGCAGCGAAGTCGGAATCCGATCCATGAATCACACCACATGGCACCATCACTGGCCTCCTCCGACTTATTATGTCATTGGTTCTAGCATACATGCATCGACTTAATTGCTGTACGACGACGGCAGCACCAGTGCAGGCAAGTACACCATACAGGAGTTGCCCTAGCCTCTGGCCATGTTGGCGTGATGTACAGGTTTTGTGCGACTACGGGGTCCTTGCCTGCTCGGTTGAATGTCCCGAAGGCAGATCTGGCGATCAAAGGATTTGCGATACCCGCTCCGATACATCATCAATATGGAAGCTACCTACGGGCCCCACGGCAATAATAGGCAGGCAAAATTGAAGGGCCGATACCAAAAAGGCAGCCTTGCGCGTTCTCTCAAACATCCATCTCATGTCTCGGCAATAATACTTGCTCTTCCCCGACGGTGAACAAGAATAGACATCAGCGGGAAAGAATTTTCTTCTCTCGTCTCGTCTAACGTTCGAAGAGGATTTGACGAGGCTCTTGCGTTGCCTTGCATTGCGGCTCAGCGCTGACCATGTGGTGCTGCTGAGTGAGCCAAACGTGTCAGGTCGAACACGGACCTGTGCAAGCAAAACTTGCTCGCTGACGGTGACTCTGAATGCTCACCGACGTCGCAGGCTCAGCTGAAGATACACGGGACCTTTTGCGCGGAAACACCTCAACGTCCCCGAAGCTGTGACGGCACGGTATCCACTGCGACAACGCGACGCGCTTGCGGGAGCTATTCTCAGTTCCGGATGTGTTGGCGACAGAGAAGACGTGGTCTCGAATTTCTGAATTTTCCATTTGCGACTCATGAGCTGGCACAGTGGGTTCGCTAAACGAGTCATTGTTAGAGTTCCCGTTCCGACCCGCATCGAATCCCGTTTCCTACCGCGAATATCAGATGTTCCAAGAGAAAGCCATTCCTCATGACGGTAATATGCCATCGTGTCGCTCGACAGACACGTAACGGAGCGAAAATTTTCCATCCAAACACCGCGCGCTCGAAATGACGTCGATCTTGCCCTCGAGCAAATGCCGGAGTAGCAGAAATTCAGGGCATCAAAACTTTGAGGCCCTGCTTTCCGCAACACCGAGTCAATCCCAGTCGATATATCGTGGCGTTTGGACTGCCGCTGTCAGGCACGACTTGGACTAAAACGGACCTTCAGTTCGTAGAAGTCTTGGTGGTTCGGTATTCAGAACCGAGTTTTGGCATGCGGGAACGGAGATCAAGTCCCTGAACCTGCCCGTCTCCCGCGTGCCTTGCATTCTTTCGGCCCGTTGCCAAATTTGGACACGGTTCAGCAAGAGGTCCTTTTACGACATCATCGGCGCGCGTTGCAGTAGGTACCTATTTCCCTTCTCGGGAAATGTAGTTAAAAAGCGGTATACTACTAAAGTTGGTGGGTTGGCTGTGTGTCGCTAATCAATATCGCTTACTAGAGCCAAGAGCGTATACTTCGGGTACTTATCCCAAACCTTCTACACATGACGACAGCGGCCTTGGATCTAGGGCAACGCCACAACTATGTTAACACCACACTATCTTTCCTCAACAAGAAAATATCGATACTGCGGCTAGAACCTGTCAATGCAAGCCACCGCGATCTCGCTTATCGACGAACCTATCGCTTTCGGATTTCCTTTGGTCTTTGAGTAAAGTACAGAGCGACTAGCAGATATGGTCTGTTGACATTGAGGCCGTCATTGCAATCAGACGCCCATACACCGCTATCCCACTGCAGTTCAGTATCGTCACACGCGACTGAAACAATTCGCCGCACACCGAAGGGCTTCAGCTCATTTTTACCTACCCCCAACGAAGCGCTTTTAACCTCTTCCTACTCCTGCGTAAAAGAGCAGGCTTAGCTTTACAATTCTATATTTTGTTAAAGTTAAAGGAGAGTGATTTACGTGTTAGTTATTGTGGGTGGTCTTTGGTGAGAGAGTCTTATGTGTGCGGGGAATTCTTTCAACCGCGTGCGTCAACATCTCCGACACCAACAAGGGCTTTACTGTTAATGTCAACTACAATACCACACTCTCAGCGGTACTTGGAGAGATATTCCGTCCACGGGGAGAGTCAACAAATAATCCCAAAGGGTGGGAGTCTGGCTATATACGCAAGCTATACAATCGAGCGCTCGACAGCCAGACGCATGGGCTTACGCTAAAGGAGATTGGAGAGAAAATGGTGCAGATAGGGGTTAATGAGAAGAACTGCCTTATAACTGCTTGGGGCAAACCCCTCGACTTCTACGCAACTGCGCGTGCCTTTAATGGTATCAATTCCATTATGACTCCCGCACATCAGCTGAAGACTGCGGATGGCTTCGAGTTTAGTACTTGGGATGTAATGTCGTTCTACCAGAAGTATTCAAACTTGGAACGAACTCAGCTCAAGCTTGCATATCAAGCTGCAGTTGGTTTTAAAGGGCCCGAAATTACGAAATGGCATGATGCAGGGCAAGATGCATTGGCAAATACTCTTATGGTACGTAAAGCTGTTAGCGAGGTTCGGGATTGGAAGCATTTGTAGTTCCCTGAAGAAGGATGCTCTTCAGCGGACATTGACATGGTGGTACCTTGGCAACAAGCTTTAGGACTGGAAAAGTTTGTAGTCTTCTTGAAATTTATGTGGGAGATAGATAAAATATACAATTAAACATCGTATCCCCCACTTCGATACTGTAACTCGGTGAAAAATTTTTTTTTTTTTTTTTTTTTCCTCGAAACGTGGACGTCTTTTCATCGCGTAAAGCCAACTATCCACACCAACTTCTTCGCATCACTCGACACAAACTATACCACCACGATTGAGTCCTACAACACTTCACGATGGCAAACCAATCCTTCGCCAACCGCGATACCGCTGAATACACCCCAACAATCTACTCCTATCAACCGTCCCTCGCGCCAACTGCGACCCCGCCAACCGCGACATCGTCCACACCGCACGCGCTACCACCATTAAATACTTCTACCATCTCCCTCTTAAATTCGAACTTCGCAAGAAGATACATACAATTATAACAGCCCAGCTATAGCGATCAATCAATGTTGTGCCTGGCCCTTTCTAACTATATCTATAGCACAACTCTCTTCCTTAACAACCTAGACATAATTGTCGAATTCATCAAGGAGAACAATCTCCCTAGGCAGGTAATAGAAGGTTAGGTGTTCATACTGGACTTCCTACCGGGCAGCTGTGTTCTACTGCGCAACTGGCCTACTGCAACAAATAGCCATAGACTAGAAGGGCGAGCAACGAATGAAAGACATCAAGACCTGGATAAGTCAGCAATCAGGCTTGGGCTACCTCAATGCGAGAGGCAGGACCGAAGTGCGATTCCCTTCCCGTAGTCTCAATTAGATGGCCCATATCACCATCTCAACGAGACAGAACCTTAGGTATCTGCTAGCACTGCGTTCAGCACATATGACTTCTATTGTGGTCGCGACTTTGAGAAAGCAACTTAGCAACACACTGACCTTAGTGCGCGACATGGTACGCTAGCGGTTCAAACAATTACATGGAGGGAGCGGATTTCGACAGCAACGGGGTGGATGAGAGTGAGGTGGCTCTCAAGTATAGGTAACGGCCTCGTGCTAATATAGGACGGCATAGGTACTAGGAATCTAGCTATAAAGCACATGTGCGATTAGCTAAATATCAAACATAATATTGTCACTTACTTCTCTGCCTTTGTAAAGTCTTGTTGAAATTCACCGTCATATTAACTTAACGTAAACCTTAACCGCCCACCCTTTTTGAAACGTCTCTTAAGATATGGTCGAAATTTATCGTCGTACCAACTCTAACGTGAACCGCACCCCGATAATGGTCCTGTACCGTCCTATATGGGTCTGCGGCAGCCAAGGTGATGCCGTGGGTTCATTTAGCCGTATATAGATTTGGCAGCGATGAGATATTTTGCCAGTACCGTATATGGTGCTTAGATGACTGAGGTAGGCGTATTGATTAGGGTTGGAGGCTTAATAGATATGGCCGAGAAGAAGGTAAGCGGGCCTACTAAAAGGCGTTCTTATAATAGTTTTCTAGTGTTGAGGACTAAGGTAAACGTACATGTAAGTGTCGCTCATGGACGCTCTGGGTGATAGGGCTCCTTCGAATGCTATCATGATCGCCGCGACATCATCATTTCCGCTAGTTCAAGACGTTAGCAAGGCTGCCCGCTATCACCCGAGATGAAGCTAGAACTCTCGTCTATCTAGAAAGATATCATCAACGGTAGTTACCGAGGTAAACATCTCAAGTATGGAGAATGACTCGAGAGAAGTCCGTCCCCGAAGCCCTTTAGGTACTCGATAGGTGACGGTACCTATCGCCGAACGGAACTGGGTCATGGATAGGATGGCGGGAGGGAAGTGTGTGCCAGTGGTGGGGAGATGGACATTGTTTCGCCGACATCTCCTCATGACCTCACTAAATGCTATCATTATCTTGGGGTGGAACTTGTGGCAGTAGGACGGAATCGTGGGCATTTGCTTGTGGATGGCCTTGCTTCACTGACGACTCTTCATCGCCTCACGTAGTCTGCCGCTATCTTGTGATAAAACCTGTGGGCGGTGGGATTTGAGATATGTGCAGTCACTTGTAGATTGGCATGCTTCACCTACACTTCTTCACGATCTCAGGTCCTTTTACCCTCATCTCGAAGTGCAGCTAATGGTGTTGGAAGTGCGATAGATAGAGTACCTCGTAGATAAGCATTCTTGATAATCTTCCCTCATCTCTCTCACCCTACCATGAGTTTACCCAGCCAAATCCTGATGCACACGCTGAACTACTTCTATCTATCGCCGGGAGAAAATCCCACCAGTAAGTAAGCAAGGTGCAAAGACGCAAAGGTTGATAACTATCGGATTAGTGCGGATCCACCCCTTTCCTTCTTTTTCTTTTTTTGCACTGAAGCCTGGGTGGGTATCCCTTTTGCCTGCTGAGTACTAGTACATAACACGATATCAATGTACAGGACAGGCTGTCTGTTAGGTCCTTTCGCATGACCATGACGAACACGGACGGCAGACACTCCGAGGTCCGTTGATTTCTGGGTTTGATTTTGGGTTTCGAACGCCGGGATGGTTTTTTTTTTCGAGAAATAGATACTAGTTAGATGCTAAGGTGTGGGACCATAATGTTTTCGCTTGTTTTTGTTGAGGGTGGTGATTTCCTATATGGTTTCTGTTGTGGAATATATGTGCTCTGGTGTATTATGTTTAAAGCGCCGGTCGATATAAGGTCGGCATCTGAATCGCTTCGTCACCTGCTTTTTTTCACTCAACGTGAAAATGAAAAGAAAAGACCGAACGGCGCTGAGGTAGCTAGTAAAGACTAGCACGAGCGAAAACACAGAAGCAACAACCCTTCAAATCCACACACATCGTCGCATCGTTGAACATATTTATGTCAAACCCCCATTATATTACGAGTCCCTTCATTGTATATTTCTAGGATTTAATCTATACGATATCTCAAACGCCATACAATGCATCACATCTCGCGTCCAACCCAACATCGACTCCCCCTCTCTACCTGACTCCAGGAATCGGTCCTTTCTTCTCATTAGCACCCAGCTCCTCTTCATTCCACCCACCCCCCGCGCCAACCTTGCGCCCGCCCTCTTCCCTCTTCACCCTGCACCAGAGACTAACATCCTTGTCCCAAACAAACTGCCAAATCACATTGACCCAGCTCTTGTGGTACGGCAAGTCATCGTAGAACTCATGTGCGATTTCGTTCAACTTGTGCAGACGCGTCCAAGGCACGGCAGGGAAATCGTGGTGCTCGTTGTGCAGGCCGACATTGTAGGTGAAGAAGTTGAGGATACCGTAGTACGAGTACGTCTCTGGGATCGGGATCTTGTTCGCAGCGTTCAGGGCGTCTTTGTGGGGTTTCTCGAAAACGTAGTGCTCGGCGATGAAGTGGCCGGCGCAGGGGTGTAGAGATCCGGCTAGAAAGGAGCTCATGATCAGGTATCCTACGGCTTTTCCGCCGGCAAAATGGTACAGCGCGTAGTCGAAGGCTAGCTGGACGACGACGTTGAAGAGGTGGATCTTGGTCAAGGGTAGGTTGTAGATGAACATGGGGCGTAGGGCGTAAAAGAGGATTTGGAAGGTCGCGAAGAAGGCTTTTCCGGCGACGGAGTCGAGGAAGATGGCTTCGAAGGCGGTGGGGAGGTCGGTGTCGAGACCGTCTACGCCGAGCGATTTGTGGTGTGTAAGGTGATAGGGCTGTTTTGCTGTTAGCCTCTCCTCTTGATAAAACGCATGAGTTGGGAATATGTGGAGTCATACCCTAAATGATGCACTGTATGGGATACCAATTGGCAGATTGGCAAACACAGCAAACACCCTGTTTGCCAACGGACTCCTGAATGCCAGATTGTGGGATATCTCGTGGATGGAGAGGAAGAGGTTCTGGTTCGCGGTCGCGCCGATAATGTAGGCGGTGAGGAAGAAGGGCCATGAAAACACGGGGGTATTGCGGAGGAGGTATGCGCAGAGGACCTGGGTGCCTACGACAAAGGTGACGACGTATTTGGTGAGGGGTTCGGGGCCGCAGAGCTTCGTTACCTGCAGATTTATTAGTATGCTTATGTTTTGCAAAGTGCATTCGACACATACCTCTGGGTGAGCTTTGATAATAGCCATTCGCCGCGTCCGGTGCGGCTCCTCGGTGTAAGTCCAGAGAAAGCGGTCCTGTTCATTCTGGGCTTCGGTTTGCTGCACGCCTTCCTTCTCCTCCGCCTTTACTGTCAAAGTCCTGTTCGCCGGTTTCTTCGGCGGAAGGGTCGTTGTAGTGACTGATGACTTCATTGTGTGCTGTAGAAAAAGAGTGAATGGGTGAGGTAAGGAGACAATATTTGAATGTTAAAGCTCGCAGGACCCTTAATCCTTAGCTCGGAATTGGTGGCGAATCGGAGAAGTGGAACGTGGATCGCACGATTATTGGCTGATCCGATCGCGCTAAATGCAGGAACATGTGCAACATGAACCTCCGTATCGAAATGTCATCTGAATTTAATCTTGTCTGCCCCTTTACCTAAGTTCTGCCCAATATGGATCTGGCACAAACAGCAGACTCGCAGATTTATTTCATTTAGCAGGCCCAAAGTGTGGAAAGCGTTGCAAAACTGTTAACCGATGGGTACATAATACGCCAAGTGTACAGTGAGTAAACCATATCGTTTTTGCGTACTGTAATTTTATACATGTTAGGCTATACTCAAGTAACTTGCATCACTCTCTCCGCCTCTCTCTAGAGGTCTGCGGTAAATATGGAGAAGCTTGACCTGCTCCATCATGCTCGGCCCACATCTCATACACGGGCTTGGGACTTTCCAACTCCTTCACCAAATCCGAATGATTATTAAGTTCTCCCCGAGTTCCGGGTTGACCAGAAAGTTCCTGCCGACTCAAAGTCGTACCATATGCTGCGTAACCCTTTTGCGCACTGCGATTGTTCCTCCTCTTCAGGAAGAGAGCACCGACTACAAGCAGAACTATTGCCAGCACACCACCCACAACACCTCCCGCAATTGCTCCGATAGTCGTGGGCTTTGTGGAGGCCGAAGTATCGGTGTCTGTTTTGGACGAAGTAGAGGGTGGCCCCGAAAGTGGTGGGGTTGATGTCGTGGTTGATTTCTGAAAGAGAGACGCCAACGCAGGAGTCTCGAATCCAGCACTCGGTGCAGTCTGCGTGCTATTTCCCATCGCGTTGTCTCCAATTGCGTCTTGAACAATCTTGGGCACCTTATACCCATGTCCATCCTCCAGCCCTTTGTACGTTTCCGTCCAAGTCAAACTCGACAGATCGAACAGTCTCAGTCCATTTCTTTGCGGATCGCATTCATCGGAATTGCCCTCGTTCCCGAATCCGGCCTTTATTCCACCGTGTACCAACATATACTTTCCATTCGCCAACGTCGTATATCCTTGGGCTTTGCGAGGCAGGCTCTCAACATTGACTTTTATCCAGCGAAACGATTGGATACTAAGGATCCAGATATCGGCCTCTGCATTGGGGGAGCCGCTTTGTGATTCCCAGCCATATAGATAGATGTTTTGACTGCTGTTATCGGGCGAACTGGCCGCGACTGCGCAGAAGTGGCGGTTACGAGGTACGGTCGCTGAGGTTGCGGGGGTGGTGAAGTCGGCGATGCGAAGGTAGTGGTCTGGGAGGTGGTGGTTAGTATGGGGACTGGGGCGCAAGTTTGAGATGGATTTTGGTATTGGAGACTGTGGGCAGTATATCCAGGATGTCGACACTGGGCTGTGTGGTGCTATGAAAAGAGTTGGGGGGACTGACTTATGACTTGAAAAGGCTTCTACTCAACGAATATTCGATTAGAGAACGTCCCAGGCATACCCTTAGAGTGTGATAGTACGTACCTCTATACCATTCCCAACCCAAGACTAGCCCCCTGTTTTATCATAGTCAGAACATAGCTTCGCCATTATCAGCATATTTGGGTTGCTTACCGTACATGCACACCTTGCCGTTACTCTCAGACAGTGTCTTCTAGTCAGCGAGTCTTTCCCCATCAATAACTAGTGCACCTTGTTTCTTACACTGAACGTCCCTGTACTTGCAAACCTTCGACGGGTCCAAATCATCCACATTAACAGGAATCTCCGCTCACACGAGACGAACTGCCACAGAAACAGTGGCGGCAATTCCTATCACTCTCATCTTCCCATGGATCAAAAAGGCACCGCAGTCGCTATTACAAGTACCATAAAAAACAACGAAGAAGAATAAAAAAAACCTCAAACGCGAAAAACCGCAAAAGATCCCACGGTATTACGAAAACAACTCAACAACAAAAAAAACCCAGGCGCATTGCTGAAAAAGGCGTACGGCGTGTTGCTCTGGAAGTCTGGTTACCCACGTATTCGTTTCCCTAGGTATAAGCCCAGCCCCTAGACGCAAACGGAGCCAACACCTCTCTGTTTTGGAAATCAGGCCATCCTGCAGACGGGACGCCTGTCAAATGCCACACCGAATGCGCAAGCGTACAATATATATCTCGAACCAATAGGAGCACACCAACATATCCAACATGGCTCGCAGCAACGGGGCGTAACGACTTCCTACCTAGGTATCTCCCCCCAGGGACGGAGATAGCTTGGCTGTTTCAGGATTTGGTGTTCAACTATATGACAAAGCCATCTGTTAGTACCGCGGTGGTACCATAGGATCCCTTCCAAAGTAAGTGGTATGGCCTTGGCCCTCACTCATGGTGGTTTATCCGAGTTCTTCAACACCTATTCACAACTACACTTCTGTCGGACGCAGGTTAATCCGCTCCGCTTACGTTATCGTTCATCCAAAGTCGTTCGAGTTCCGAGGCCGGTGCGCCTTATCCTTATCGTGTTTTTTCCTTGTGTTGATACCCTACTGTACTCACATGAGTACTAGTGGTGATGATTGCTCCTTCTTCTTGATTCACAACTGCACCTTTCGCACGGGCTTTCCACGCTGTAATATCCAGGTTGTAAGCCCGAGGCGTACCCAGGCCCCATCCTTCTCTTCTAAAAGAGATTGGGAAAGAGGAGAAGCAAGACATATGCGTGACAGTGATAGTAGAGACCGTAGCGTAAAAAAAAAATTACCGACATCCCTCAGAGACGAAGGAGTATTCTTCAAAGGGCTTGGGAAGTCTCTTCGCAAAACCCAGAGATGGATCGTTCGGAAGTCCCTGGTAGTGTTTCGGATTCCAAAGGACTTCTTCTTCTTTTTTTCTTGTGAAGGGATATAATTCAGCTAAATACCCCCCCCCCCCCCCCAACATCGATCCCTCAACACTGCCCTCCCCTTGCCAAGATATACTCCCCCTTCAGCGCCGGAAATTTCACCATCCCCGGCTTCTCATCCGGATAGGCTTCATTCCACAGCTTCGGTATCTGCGCCAACGCTTCCCGCGCGGGCTTGGTGCCGATGCGTGTTAAGGCGTAGCAGAGAGGACGGCGCGTCGGCGAGGGAGAGGAGGATGGCGGCGAGGATGCTGGTGCGGTATTTACCTGCTGTGCTCGGATCAATCTAGTTAGTTCTATCAGAGATACGGTTGTGGATGTAAAAAAATAAAAATTTCACTATTGCATCGTGCATCAAGGGTTTGTTACTGCCTTCGAATAGCAACTCCTAGACTGCTCGCTATGCCAAAACTTCTCTTGACAGACTCTCGCACACCACATATCAGAGAGCCAAGGAAATCTTCCACGCTGCTTTACTCCAAACACCAAACAACCACATCCCCCACCCGCCGCGAATCATCATGGAAATGGCTGTTGAAGCCCCGCCAACACTCCCTGTACGTAGTCCCACCAAGAAAGTCCCTCAACGTCGGTTCCAGTTGCTCGAAGAATACTAAATGCTGAGGCCATGGTCGACGATCGGCGCGCTTGTACTTGGGATCCACTCGCGCCCAATGGCTGCCTGACCGGGATCCGCTGGCAGTGATGGTTTGGATTTGTTCCATATGGCTTTTGAGCCACTCGGTGGGACCGGGGTTAATGTAAAATTGGTCTGCTTCGTCGAGATAGGCGGCGCGGTCTGACAGTGGGACGTCGATGGGTGGTTCGCAGGTCAAGGCCCAGGCGTTGATCTCGGGGTATATGAGATGAGAGCGCCAAGGCGTGCTATGACAGGGCATAAGGAAGCCGACGGAAGTATTTGATACCTTCTGCGTGGGGAGTGTTCCGGACTGAATTACGGATAAGTTGTTACGTGCTTCATGTTTGTGCCGGAGGAAGGATAGCACGTCGATGACGCCGCGCTGGTGTACTTGCGACACATAGCCGGCAAGGAGCAAGTTAATTGCGAGCAGTAACGTGAGGATCACCTTCCGAGAAGTGGGCGGGTGGGGCGGCAAGAACGAAGTTAATGACCCAGCAGCAAGGACGTGGAGAAAAGGTAAGACAGGGTATAGGAAGCGGACCTCCTTGTGGGATATCAGGCTCAGTGATGCGGTCACTATTGTAGACGTCCACGCCAGACGCGATAAGATCTGGGGTAAGCCATTGATAGCGTTGGTCGATCGTGTAGACGGCGCCGAGAGCGAACGCCACACACCGGTGACAGCAAAAGGTAGCGCTGTAGTTAGCAGTAGTGGCAGGCCCTCGGTCAAATAGTAGTCGGAACGGTTCTTGCCGTAGAAAACGGCTAAAGATCGCGCGATGTTGAAGTAGAGGAAATTAAGCGGTGGAAAGGTCCAGGCCTGGTAGTACAATCTATCGGCGAGGACAGAGCAAGCGAGAACAAGAAAACTGGATCTGTCAGTGATTCGAGGGAGAGGAAATCAAAAGGGGGGGATATGCTGGGGTAAACGCTGCGGTGGAACTCACCCGCAGAAGAAAATCTCGCGGACCAGCACATGTCGTTGGCGAGACGATGCCTGATACAAGGTTGGAAGGGAGAGCGGCAGCCAGATGAGGCCATTGGTTGGACGCAGAATGCATGCAAACGCTGCTAACAGGAGAGACAGCCGCAGCCTGCAGGACATGAGCCTAATCCGGCGCTACTGGCAGCCAGCGTGGGAAAAGGGACTTTGCATTCTGGGCACTCACTGATGAACTGGGCCGAGGATGTCCTGGGAAACAACTTTATTCTGGTCCCCAGCTTTTGCAGATCCTGACCAGTGCCAAGGCCAGTAATAGACTGCCGCTGCCGTGAGTGTGGTCTCAAGGCAGTTTGACAAGGTCCGTGTAGAACAGAACCACTGCCACGGGGAGCAGATTGACAGCACGAGCTATAATGACGCACAAGCAACCCATCAGAAATCGACGCAGCGTGAGGTGAGGGTGAGGTGAGCGAGAGCGGGACTTGCGGGATGGCTTACCGTGCTGAATGCTGTGCGACTGCTGCGACCGTATGCTTTTTCTGCAAGCTTCCAGGTGTACCAGTCCGATAGCGCTGCCAACAGCGCTTGTATCACTTTGGGAGCGACGAGCAGCAGCTCGGCTCTGGCAGGGAGGGTTAAGCCGCAGAGGTCTGCGATCCTAACCGCCGCTTGATAGACAGCAGCGAATATGGATGGGTGCAGGGAAGACCTCAGGTGGTTTTTCCACTCCCACGTGATCCATGCATTGCTACCAGGGCCGAATGCAAGGTCGATGGCAACCTCTAGGGACTGGAAGAACTCGTCGGGCTGGAAAAAGGTGCGCAGGGCAAGTGCGTTGGCGATGCGGAGGGCCAGCAGTGCAGCGGAGATGAGGCCACAATGGCTGTTGCAGTGGGCCCAGAACGGAGGACCAGATTGCGTGGCCGCGTCAGAGGAGCCGGAGCCAGAGTTGGAGCCAGAGCTGGCAGACATCAAAGGCAAAATGAATGCAGGTCGTCACGATAGGATCCATGGGAAGCGGGCCGGGTTGGATGTCTGTGCTGTGTGCTCGTGCCGGGGCCGTCGACGCATGGGAGGGCAGGGGTTTGTGGTGGCCCGAGCGTTGGCCCGCGCACAGCGTCGATATTTGAAGCCGTGGTCTAATCCAGATGTGGTAATCCACGATGCCCTTGTGCGCTGAATGGGCTCACTCATTCGCCTCGCGGCCGGGTCGAGATTATTGCAGCCAGTCGCTTGGAGGCTTCATTACCCCGCCTGTGGCCGAGCGAGTCGTGGTGATGCAGCGGTTGATGCAGATAGCCTAGCGTGTTCTCGGGCGCAGCGACCTCTCGAGCGACGTGAATGGGGAGGGACGAAGAAAGAAAAGAAAAGGAAAGAAAAGCAAAGAAAATCTGGGGACGCCCGACCGGGGCCGGCTGAGCTTGCTGCGGAGAGAAAGCTGTAGTATTACATGGACAGAGACAGGCGGCAGGATGCAGGATGGTGGGCTCATCATCTTGCTTCTCTTATCGCGGTTCGCTAGATAATCGCATACACATGCTTGTCCATGGCAATCAATTCTCCCAAGACGGCGGATCTGACTAGCTCCGGTTCGCTAGCAGCCCTCGTCTGATGTCGATGCAGACGCAAATAATGCAAATGCCTGTGTTCTACCCTTGAGGCTCCATGATACAGCACGCTGCGGTGAGAATGCATGTGCTCAGCAAACAGCGAGCAACTGCACCACTGCACCAGCAGGGCGATGGAGGCGCGGCCCACCATCCGCTCCGTGAGCGCCAAGCCTGTTGACTTGTTGAGGGTTGGCAGACTGGGGTGCGCCGGGCCCAGGAAGCGGCTAGTCAAGGTTTCACGGGCATGCATGCTGCGAGTGAAAAGTGAAATCAATAATTGGCAGTGGTCCCTTTCGCTCGTCCCTCGCCTCGGGGTCTGGCGCTGTCTGGCGCTGTAGCTGTCTGTATGTCTACATACTACCTGTCTATGTAGTATATACTTCCTACTGCCTGTCTGTTCCTTTGTGTATGCCAACAGCATTGGTCTTTGTCCGTCCGTGCCGTAGCGGGCTAGCTTTGGATTAGCGAACGTCTCCGCTCTAGCCTGTGCCCGTTCATCATCAATCGTCACATCCACAGCTTGGCGACCGACGATCGCTGTCTGTCTCAACTGCTCTGCTTTCCCGTCCGTTGAAATCGACCCACCACCATCCCGAGTCCTCGCCGTCGCCCTCCCCTTCAGTCGCCCCGTACCACACCCTCCGCTGCCCGTTGCGACCACGAGATCGTCCCTCTGCATCGGATCGTACACAAGAGCGCTACTATCCCCCCAAGACTCCTCGACTGCTGTGCCGGGAATGATATCGCCGCCGTCGACGCTCGACACGGGTAGAATCTGAACACCTCCCGCCGCTGTTTGACATGGTTGCCCTCTTTGGTTGAGGCGAGCGACGTTGGTGCGAGCGCGCGCCCAAGAATCCGATATGAATGCCAACTGTCAGGATGCCGAACTCGCCTTCGCCATGAGTGACTCCAGGCCAGACGCAATGGCGGAGGAGATGCGACGAAACTCGCCGGCCTCGTCTGTGTGCTACACGGCGCTCGACGACACCAACTCGAGCGCTCCTGCCACCACCGACGCCGCTCCTTCCTCATCCACCCATGGCGAAGCAACGCCCACAGGAAAGGGAAGGCACGACGCAAGGTCGTGGCTGGAGACAGACATCACGCCCCGCTCAGAAATGCCCTCTCACCCCGAGGCCCTTAACGAACGCCTCAATGACGTGCGCGCAGACGCTGAGCCGAGCTACTTCTCCCCGCAGCCACTCCGCATCCTCAATTCACTGCCGACGTCACACCCTGCCAACGACCCGTCGCCGACTGGCGTGAATGCGGATGCTGTCCATGGTACTGGAGTTGCAGGACATATTTCCATGTCTGGGGAGCACGCTGACCGTCCGTTATTCCAGCGAGATCTCTCCAGCTCCTCTGCAGCCAGCGTTGTGACCGCACGTGCGAATTCGGTCGACTCCTACCAGGCACACACCCCACCATCAAAACGCCAGGATGGTCCGTACTATCCCAACCAATCCTACGCCGCTCTACAGTCCCAGCAGCATCACTTCGCACATGGCCACCACGTTTTCTACCCAAAAAGCTCCCACCCTACACACCACGCGGGCTACTCAGTCTCCCACATCCCGACCTCTGGGCCAGAGCACTACCGCGATATAATGGACACTGGGTCTCGCACTGCTGGTAATTCACCAGCCAATAGTCCAGGACTTTTCAAGTCGGACAGTCCTCCACTGCATCATTCGAAACGTTCAGAGGACAATCTTTATTCAACCCCTTGGCTGCACCCCGCCCATCGACAGGCTCCAAAAGAGACACACCGTGCTGATGTTGACGTCGACCCTGTCTCTGGACGTAAGATCGTCAACCATTATGAGATCTTCGACGAGCTGGGCAGAGGCGTGCACGGCAAAGTAAAGCTCGGCCGGAACCTGGAGACCCACGCCAATGTGGCCATCAAGATTGTCGACCGCTTCTCAAAACGTCGCCGTTTGGGCAAGAACACCAGTCACGAAGACAAGATCAAGAAAGAAATCGCCATCTTGAAGAAAGCCCGGCATCCGAACATTGTCAGTCTACTCGAAGTCATCGATGATCCCACGATAAAGAAAGTCTACATCGTACTGGAACATGTTGAAAGAGGCGAGGTCAAGTGGCGGATAGAGGGCGCGAAAGAAGTCTGTCAAGTGGAATATCGGCGATACAAGCGAGAGTCCAAGGGTATCTTCGAGAACGAGAGTGAGGCAATGGAGGATCAGAGGATCATGAGAGTAGCTCAGCAGAAGCACGAGCGTCAGAAACGTCGTCTAGCTAAGTTGCGGAGGCAGCGCAAGCAAGAGTTTACCGAGAACGAGCCGTGGAGTCTTGAGCTTGGCGGAGATTCTGAGGATGAATATTCCGACACTGATGCCTGCTCTCAATCGTCCACCTATGGCGATAACCCATCTCCTTGTAGACCACAACATGCTCATCGCGAAAGCTCTACCGTTGGCGACAGCGCTAACATGGAGACGGCATTCCGTTCGAGTACGCCCACTGCTACGCCTGTTCCCACCGGTCTCGAAGGAACAATGTACGGGCCCTACGACACAGAAACGTTCCGTGGTCGCACGCCAAGTATAGCAGGCAGTACCTCCTCCCACTTCACCGACGGTGAGGAAGAAGTGCCCGAACACTTCCGCTACGTCCCTGTATTGACCATGCAACAAGCACGCGAAGTGTTGCGGGATACAGTACTCGGACTAGAGTATCTCCATTACCAGAATGTCATCCATCGCGACATTAAGCCCGCCAACCTCCTCCAGACAGCTGAAAAGCGTATCAAAATATCCGACTTCGGAGTGTCATACCTTGGGCGCAGGCCCGCTGATGACTTGAATGGCGACCAGTCTGAGTCGGATTTCCAGGATGCCGATGACGCTGTTGAGTTGGCCAAGACTGTCGGCACGCCAGCCTTCTACGCTCCTGAGCTCTGCATTACCGATCTTGAGGCGGAAACTCCTCAGATCGACCACAAAATTGACATATGGGCTCTTGGGGTGACTCTCCACTGCCTCATCTACGGACGTGTGCCGTTCCACGACCACAATCAGTGGCTGTTGATGAAGCGTATTGCAGAGGAAGATCCTTATATCTCTAGGTATCGACTGAAGCCCGTACAACCTACTTCAGATTCCAGACCCAATTCGCACGGTCGAACGTACCAACCGATGACTGCCAGTATGCGAGCACCACATGATCTGGAGTTTGAAGAAATCGATGAGGATCTCCTAGATCTCTTCGGGAAACTGTTCATCAAAGATCCCCGGCGACGTATCACACTGGAAGAGATCAAGCGCCACCGATGGCTAACGCGCGACCTTGAGAATTTCAGCTCTTGGTTCGACGAGACCAATCCCGACAAGCTATCGCAGGGTGGCAAGATCAAGATTTCGAAAGACGATATCGAAAAGGCTGTTGTTCCTATCACGATGCTGGACAGAGTCAAACTTGGTCTGCGCAAAGTCACAGAAATAACGCGGAATCTCACTCGCCAAGGATCAAGGAAACGGGCACCTAGCACCACCAGCAGCAATGATGCACTACACGGTATGAGCGCCAATTCGTCAAGCAGCACGATCAGCCAAGATGGTCGCCGTCCTAGTCTTGGACCTGGCATGCCCATCTACGAAGCACTAAGCAGGTCTCGAGAGTACGAGCATCCGCTTTCACAGAGTGTGACTGCTAGTCCAGAACCAAGCGAGCTGTCACGATACTTTGAAGGCATCAATTCTCGCACCGCTTCACCAGCGCAAAATACTGAGGGCCGTGAGCATCCTGCCCCTTTAGGGCCAGCCGCCAGACCGCATCTACATGACCGTGCGTACTCTGCCCTGTCTTCTGCTGCGTCAATCCGTACAGTTCGCCAGTCCGATATGTCGATTAGGGGCCGGCCAGTATCTCCTGCGATCCCACCCGCTCTTCCCGGCACTCCAACAGCGCTTGATACCCCCGGCGGGTCCAACCTGGGTGGCATCTTCGGAGGCATGCCCAAACGGGCTGTCAACGACGCGAGAACAGAAGACAAATCGCTAAAGCTACCGAGGAAGCAGGATACAAAGTACGTTACAAGGGCACAATCAATCGACCGGCTCATCGGAGCCGACGATGATGCGCATACCGGCCCAAGCCTTGCTATAAGTACGGACATCGCGTCTGGCCACGTAGACCAGCCAGATCTATTGAAGGAAATGTCGCCTACTCTTGCCCGCATTCCCTCTTCAAACTTCTCTTCCGATGCCCGATCACCAAATCCCAATGAGAGGGCATCCTCCCGGCAATCTTCCATCTCATCGGTCTCCTCCCGTCTTCATAGAAGCTGGGCACAGAACCATGACTTGGAGACAGGACCGACCCTGGCCTTGCCCGCTATGTCTTCTTCTCCAGGTGCACGAGACACCTCTAACGAGAGGTTCAATAGAGCCAAGGATGAGTTTGTTCGCCGCAGAATTAGGGAAGAAAACCTTGACCGCGAAAGACCACGTTCTGGCAGCTATCAACGGCCTTGTTCTGCCCTGAGCCAGACAGCATGTCCTCCTAGTCCAGATGACGAACTCTTCTTCCAGCGCCAGAAGGTCGAGGACTTCCTGAACCGACAGCATCAACCCATGCATGGCACCAGCCCGATCAGCTATCCCGTCATGGCTTCGGCATTGCCGAGAACAATTACATCCAGCTCCTCTGAGGATCTTCTCGCGTCAATGTCGCAGTCGACATCCAATCCTTCCATCCCCTCGATTGCTTCTGCCAGCTCGTCTGTAGTCCCGGACGATTGTATGCGAATGGACTCGTTCCCAAGCATGACACCAGCAGCTTCTGCTGAGTCGTTCGTCAATCAATTCGATGCCCCCACGGAAGACCCTGCTGGCTACGACGGTGACCACGCTGTCGAAAGCGAGGAAGACGAGTCTTCTGAGGATGAGCTTATCATATCCGTTGGAAAGAACAGAAAGCGGGGCGAATCGATTTCCAACGCCGAGCTCGCCAGATCCAACCTTCGCGATGGTATCAATATCCGCCGACGATCAGTTCGCAGCGGCAGCAACGGGACCGTCAAGAAAGTTCCACCACCTGGGACCGACAACTCCACCGACACACCGCTAGACTTAGTGAGCAGCTAGACTGCTACACCTACAGTACTAGTGCAGAAGTGTCGCAACACTTGCCTAAAGCCAAATTGTGAAAAGCGTTACGAGACTTTTGACGGACTTTACTTTTTGAAATTCGCTGTACGACTATGTTCCTACCTTTACACATACACACTAGCAGCTCGGTTTTCCACTCATATGCATCCGGCATGTACAACATGGTCATCTCGTTTTCAGTCTGCGTTATCGGGCAGTTATGTAGCACACACGAGCACAATTCGGAACAACAAAAGCAACACGGGCCGGCTACCAAAAAAAGATTTCACCATGGGCGGCGCAATTGATTCCTCGACATGTGTTGCTGTCTAAATTTTCTTCTCTCTTAATGTATTTGCATGGCATGGCTTGGACTTTACATTCTTGCGTCGAGCTATGACGTCTCTGATATGCTTGCTTTGGCTGGATTCTTCTTACTTGCTATCAAGACGGGTGGGGAGCGGATGAGACGAATGAATGGGCGGTGGGGATGGATGGATGAACGAGATGATACCTTTGTATACCTTGAAGCACGATGATGACGATGATGGACGGAGATGGTTCGGTGATGATGGGTTGGGCATTTTTTTCTCCTCTCTTCTTTTCTTCTTGATATATGTAGGGAGATATCCGCATGGTAGATCTTGGGCTGAAATGGACTGAAGTGAACTGCGCTGCGCTGCGCTGCATTTTCTCTAGGTGTTTAAATATCACAGCATCGATCTCTCTCCACTCGATTGGGGCCTTTGGTAGATGTTCACGTTACATGGTTTTGGGATTTATATATACCTTTGATGGGATACTTTTGGATCATGTCCTTTGGCGATATAGCTTTACAGTTACTTGGTTGTGAATAGACTAGCTAAGAAACAAAGTATTGTACACGGTGAAGCTTTGCCTGGCGCAATTAGTGAAGAAAAGAGTTAGTTATCGCGATATCAATTCAATCGTACCGTTACATACGCCCACAACAAGCAAATACTAATTGATCCGCCTTACTCGTATGAACTCCCCAGACTGCATCGTTCCCAAGGCATACGCGAGATATGCCATGCTATTTGCTACTTCCCATTTCTTTGCTTTGGTCTAAACCTCCTCCGGTCCTAAAACCGTTCGCCTAAGTATAACACTATTAAAGGGAGGTTAAACTACAGGGTTGTCAGCGGAACGTATAGTAAGTAGTAAGTAGGACATCTATCTACTTACTACTTAATACAGACCTCAGCGGTTCTCCCTCGCTTGCGTCAAAGGTGGTTTACGTATGTATCCTACACCCCCACCTTCAATGATTCCTTCCATCAACCCCACGGATAAAACTCGTTGCCCCTAATACCTCACCCTCCAAATCATATCATATCATCCATCCCCTTTTCCTGGACTTGTAGAAATTCCCTTTGGGGGTTCTTCCCTCCTGATATATCCGACTTCCGACATCTAACATCCGCACAACTAATCACCTTGCACGCTTGCCTTTCTATTCGCGTGCCCTGTTGAACGGTGAACGGTCGACCCCGATGTTAATTGCTCCTCGTGCCACGTGCCCCTATCTATTCAAATGGTGTGTGCTTGCATGCGCAAGTCCACATGTGCAGCTGGTCGGCGAGACGCCGATGATAAGCGTGATCGGTGTGCGTGCCGGATGTGAAGGAAGGACGTCCGAAGTCGTACTGGAAGCACTATCGGTTTGATTGAGAGGGTAGATGAGGTTCTGACCTGACCGGGGGAGATATGGCTGGGGTGACGAAAGGGGTGCGGGACTGACTCGAAGTAGAGGGAAAGTGGTCATCATGGTTGATTAGGCGGACTTTGATTACGAATGTTACGTTACAGCGAAGGTGGCGATGCCTAAAGAGGGGGGCTCAAGTGGAGCTTGAAATTCACAAAAAGTCAAACTGAAACCGACTGCATGCGAGAGAAGCAAGCAAATTATAAAATGACTTTCGAAGCAACGCTGAACAACCACGCTGCATCCGCCCAACCGCCTTCTTCGCCCAGTGGCGGTTTCGACTCGGAGAATCCTGCTTCTTCATCGGTCGCTGTAGACTGCTTATCTTGAGGGTGAACGGCCGAAGCGGCGATGATGGTCTCCCGCTCCAGTTTGCGCCTTTTGGCCTCGACTTCTCGACGTAGTTTAAGTTCCTCTTTGGTCATGTTCTCGGGCTTGAATGTATCTTGCTCTTCCTCCTCCTCAGACGACGATTCTTCGGCATCTTCATCTACGTCAAAGAGCGTCCAGCCAATCAATCTGTCCATCCAGTTTCCAAGGCCGAAGCCGCGATCACGGGCGAGACGTGCGACTTCTTCCTCATCGTCGTCGCCTTCTTCGTCGGCCTCGACGAAATCTGGTTCGATGCGGTCGTCGAACATGCTCTCATCGATCTCGAGGCTGTGCCTGACACTGGCTGTCTTCGATCGAGGTGTCATCATGAGGTCGGCTCGACTACCAGCTAGGGAGCTTCGACGGCTCTGGTGTGTGCTGTGGATGCGACTGCCCATACGACTCTGCACTCGGCTGTGCATGCGACTGCCTGTTCTCGATAAACGGGGTGTGAACGGGCTGTTGTACTCGGCATCGGAAAGGTGCTCGCCAGACAGCAAGGCCATGTGACGCGCATTGGCCTGCTCGTCGTAGTCGTTGGTCTGGTCGACAAGGCTAGTCGAGCTCTCCCTCCTGACGAGCCATCCCTGACCCTTCGAGTCGCGTGTTTCGCCCGCAATTGCAATGCCTGCGCGATGGAACCACTCGTTTGTTGTCTCGCCAGTGTGCTGTTTGTGGAGAGGTAGTGGCGCTGTACTCTTGCGAGTGTGATGTCTGCCGTGCAGCGGCGGCTCTGCAAAGCTCACCCCAGGCATCATTGACGTTGTGCTCTTTGCTTTCGGTATTTCTCCATCTTCCCGCACGGGATGGTCTGGGTTGAGGAAGTAGCCGTCGTATCCGTAGCCTATGTTGTGGTGCCTGCCATTGCGCGAACCGCTGCGGCTCTGGCTCAAGCTCAGAATGCCTGGTGTTGTCGGCGCGCTTTTTAGAGCGATATAGGAGGTGCGTGGGGTCTGAATGCGGTCTTCAGATGGGGAAGGCGGGGTGGAGCCATCGAGCGGTATGGAGCTCAGCGGGGCCAGGGAGAGATTGGAGAGGTTTGGGTAAGAGCGGCGCGACCGTGACGTGGATCGTGAAGACTCCATAATCGGGTCCTGTGAATGACTAGAGCTCGAGGGTTGAGCTGGGTTTATTATTTAGGGCCAGTGCTGGTGGAGTGAATGTCTCCCGATCTCGCCCGAGGCATCCAAATCCAAACCCAAACTTCCAGATGACGCGCACGGGCGTCTGGGGACGGAAGCTAGTCCGAAAATGGTAACAGCGGGGAACTGTCACGCCTCAGTCTTCACATGGAAAGGGCCGATTGCGATTCTGTTCGTGTTCATCATCATCACGACCATGATGATTATTATTGTTGTGACTCTTGACGAGATGTGCTGGCCAGTGTTATGGTCGAGCTCGGTAGCCAGGCCTAGCGGGTGTCTAGCCTGTTTATTCCCTGATTCATCGGCTTCTGGGCCGTTAAGTCATCGGCAAGAGGGGCAAGAGGAAGAGGGGCAAACGGAGGCCAAACGGCGGTAGACTAGGCGGCGTCGCTACCGCTACCGCACACACACAGCGCGGAGTGAAGGCTGACACAGTGCGACGATGCAGCAAGATGCGGGAAACAGCAAAACAATACGTGTGCAGGGCTCCGTGTGCAGCCTCGCAGGTTTCGAATAATATTATAACGATAATGTGAGGCATGCGGCTCTGGCGATCTGCCGCAGTAAAAGCAGGGCAAACAGGGCAAACAGGGCAAGTCGACCCGCACGGTGGTCGGCACTGCACCCAATAAGCATAAGCATCTGTGACGTACATGAGCGTGACTAAGCCGCATAGTCCCAATTCCAGAAACCTCAGCCTCTGCTTTGTCTCGAGCGGGACTGACCATTTGCCCACCAACCACCGACCACTGACCACCACCGAGAATCACCACAACCGTCAACCCACAGTGCTGGTCCTCGCCTAGCCCGTTGCTCAACGTCCTCCTCGTCTTCCACACCGCACCCTGCAATTTCATATCCATCTCCCGCCACAACACACACACGCGCCTTCCTTCCTCTTGCGTGCACTCCTCTACTCATCACCTCCCCGCCAATTCGTCGACCATGAATCTCTTCCAGGCCTTCAACAATCCGATATCATGCGCCCTTTAGCTTAGAGCGGTCCTCCCGCAAAGTAAGTGCCACCCTCTGCAACCCCTTTGCAGCGCTTCAATTCCTGCCTCTACTTCCAAACTTACTTCCAAACTTCCGCCCTCGCCCTCGCCCTCTTCACGTGAGCGGCGCGCTGCCCGCTGTCATCCTTCACCCTCCTTTTGTCGCAACCCTCGGCCGTGTCTAACCACCGCAGACCTCCCCTCGCCTGGCTGCACTCTGCCTGCATCCCAGACGCTCACTCCATCTCCACCTCTCCTCGTCAACCAACGCCGCTATCTCCGACTCGACCCCGAGCTCGCGCGAGCTGGACCAAGCGGACCACATCCACAACAAAATCGAGAAAGACAACGTAATAACACATCGTATCGCTGCGCGCTCTATCAATATGTCCATTCCTGAGGCCCATCCCCAAGCCCAGCCAGCTGCCCGGAGCAGTTTGCTCACCGCCGTCAAGGACTTTCTTGTATCACTAGGAGTTCCTGCGAACAGCAACGTCACTCAACACACGGCGCAATGCCACCACGAGGATGTCCCCAATGAAGTGGGCACCGGAGGTATGCATCCTGCATAAACTTTCAGGGTTGGCACAGCTAACCGTTCAGGTCCTGCCGTCGTTCCCGAGACTCGTACACCGTCACCCATAACAGAGGCTATCGCGCCGGGCCGGATGCGATCTCTCTTCCCCCCTTCAAACTACGGCGCTGTTGTTCCAGGCAGTGTGTACCGCAGCAGCTACCCGCAGGAGAAGAACTACGATTTCTTGAAGAGCCTGGGCGTGAAGACCATCATGTCTGACTCCATCCTAGGTCTCAGTCTTGGGGCATCCTGAATTGTGCTAATGCTTGTGCAGCACCCTTGTACCTGAAGAGATATCCCCTGAATACCGCGACTTCATGAAGACCGCCGGTATCCAGCATTTTCAGGTGCATCTCAACGCCAACAAGGGCGGTGTACGGGTGCAGAGCTGCGACATGAATCGCGCGCTGAATATCGTCCTCGACCGGACCAACCACCCCATCCTGATCCACTGCAACAAGGGCAAGGTACGCGATGGTCCTCACTTGGAAGCAGTTTGCAATTCGCTAACAATCACCAGCACCGAACTGGATGTCTTGTTGCTACCCTGCGTCGCATTCAGGGTCATGACATCGAGCTCATCCGCGAAGAGTACCATACGTACGCAGATCCCAAAGCTCGCTTCTGGGACGAAGTTTTCTTCGAGCATTTCGATCTCAACACTGTCATGTGGCGATCCCGACAGGATGAGTGGATCATGCCTGGCCCGGACGTCGACGCTGCTCCCCCGTCTCCTCCGCCTTCTCCAGTGTCCTCTTTGAGCCTCGCACGTGTATGGGCATGAGGCACCAACCACCTTTACCTTTCCTTTGTTCAACATTGCAAGACTTCAGGACGGATCTTATAGACAACACCACATCATAGTATGATGGTATCTCCTACTCTGGCACAGCGATGGCGTCTCGGGTGGAAATAGACCTCGGTCAACACCGGCGCACGCAAGGAATGGCGTTTTTCAAAAAGAGCAAATGGGGTCTTGCAATGGTGGCCTTCCGGGTTTTGCATTTCCTCCCAGTTTTCAGCCGTCCTCTAAAAGATATGGCATTTGCGTTTCATTGTGCCTTTGTGGACTGGGTGAACTGACCCTACTTTCTTAATGGTAGGGACATACTATGGACTCTGGAGTCACTCTACGGGAAAAGACTTCACAATCAAAGCGACTAGGACGAATGTCTATTGTCAATTCCCTTCGCCAAGAGTCACCGCGTTCGTGCATCCAGATCACAGGCATGTGCCAGAAGTTTGGGTACGCTTTCCAGTGTCGTCGAAAATATAGCCCTCTTGTAAGAGAAAAGGGCGAGCCTGGGAGAGTCCTGACCATCAAAGACATCCTTTCCCGTAACCATACCCTTGGACCCCAGTACAGGGCTTTGAAACTAGCACTTACCCATGATGCTCGTACCTGCAGGTTGCAGGTTGCAAGCTAGCTAGCTATCTGCATTCTGTAGTCTATCTTTTGCACTTACACGCCTGAGGTCGATAGTCACATGGCGCCGTCGTCGGGAAATAAGCACGTCGTTTCAGGTATTCGGGTCCTCTCTCCTCAGCCTCATGCCCGTTGATGGTTGCCGCTCGGGGGCGTAGACCGGGCTGGGCTGGGTCGAGGCTTAGAGTTGGGGTTGTGTGGTACGAGGAAGCCAGGTCGGCGGTCGGTGGTTGACGGTTGGCGTGTCGGTATTTCTAATACCTATTCACTCCAATAGGCAGAGAAAGGAGAGGAGTCTGGTGGTGGTGGTGGGTATGACGTGAGGTGACTACGTGTATGCATGGAAGTCGGCGTGGAAGGATGGGGAAGCGATGAATGCGACGGTTATGGCGAAGTGACCAATCACATCATTCGAATATGGGAGATACAGCCCTGGAGATGTGGTATAGTTTGTGGATAGGAGTTTGTTTCATTCGCATTCGCTAAGGTGGGAGTTTATGTTGGCGGGGGGGTTATTGTGTTACTGAGATGGGTGATCGATCCTTGTTATGTTGTGGAACTTTTGTACATTTCGCATTCGCTAAGGAGAGGGTTAGTGGGTGCTGGGGTGGGCTAGGGTGTATAGCTAAGGTACATGTGTACATATTCTAGATGCATTGATCTCGGGGGTAGTGCCATTTTGGTCATTGTATTGTTGGGCTTTTCGTATGAGGAAGGTGCAGTTGGAGGCCTCGGCTTGACTTGAAGGCACGATCGCCATTCTCTCATTATTCCACTTCAATGGTCTTTGAATGTCTTCCTGCAATGCATTGTTCTCTTGCTTTCACTCTATCCCTTCTATCATAATAATATACATGCTATCGAGAACAGAAAAACTCGACTTCATCCAGTGAGCGAAAGATCCAAAAGCGAGTGTGAGGCTGCGATAGCCGTGGGTATCATAAATCAAACGGCATGCGTCTTCTTGGTCAAGCGTCCAGCGTCCCTAACCCCATACCAGATACTAGAAACGCAGTGTCCTCTTCTCCTTCTCCTGCCTTCCTCCATCATGCTTTCGTTACCACTAACAGTATTCGGCTTGTCCCTGGAACCTCATGAAGGGATACTGGCAGACCTGCCGCGGCCACTCCACGTATTGCCGCAAACCCGGAGCAACGTTCTTATAAATCCCCTCGATCCAGCCCAGCACCGCTGTCGGCGCATCAATACCCTGAAACCCTACCCTTTCCAAGATCAATATCGGCGTCAGTATCGCTTGGATCGCGATGAAATGCCCAAGTAGGATTTGCGCTACGCTGTTGTTCGGGTCGATGAAAGACTGGAACTCATCGTGCGTCCACCGTGATGGCAAGTTGTACAACTGTACGAACGTGGTATACGTTTGCACCGGTCGGTCGTAAGCGTTTTCGACGACCTTGATGAGGATGTCCCAGAAATGGTGCTCCCAGTCGGTCATATTGAGCAGTTCGATATCGCGGAGCGACATGCCTGCCAAGTCGAGGTCTTCATGGTTTATTGGACCGGTACCCGAAGTGCGGATGCGGTTCTGTATTGTGGCGAGGTGACCATCCTCTCGGAAAGCCTGAGGTTGTCAGTCTCGCTATCCATTTTATTCATTGTGATCCGCGGTCGGAGTGTCCAGGGGTCCAGATGCACTCACATAGAAGGCTGAGTCTGCCCCTAAAGACTCATCCATCGCTATCAGGTTGCATCCTCGGACCATGGTTAGAAACTCGAGGAGTCCATCCTGGAGATGGCTCGATTGAAATGCGAGCGCCAATGCTGCCGCCATTCTCGCGTCGCGCTCGCACCGCGTCTTCGGTGGCACGGAGAGTGCATCGTTCAAGGCTTTCACCGCCAGGATCCGATGCGATATCGCTTCTTCAGCGACACTGGCATTTGTTACCGCGTCGAGGTGCGACGCTGCTAATGCCAGAATAGAGTGTATGAGATATTCGTACTGTTCAAGTCAGCTACCTTTTCTCCTCAATGACAAGTTTATAGCGCACTGGGTCTGGAAGAATGCATCGACTTTCGGCAAACTTTGAAAATCACATGTGGCCATGTCGCCAAACGCTCGATGCCTCGAAGCCAACGAAATCAACGTACGTTATGCGCAAAACTGGGTATCACGGTTATCCAGATCTTGTCTGCACCGACAGGCAGATGTGGATACGCCGTAATAAGGAAATGATGAAAAAGTTTCATGTCATTCATCGTCTACCACGAGTCAGATCTCGCTCTACATCTGTTCGCGTGGGATGACTCACGAAGGTCCCTGGTGTGGAACGCAAATTCACTATCTCTTGTGGGCTTGGAGAAGTTGGAGATGGTTGTGTTGTCTGTATAATGTTCGCTGGATACTCGCATCGCAACCCCGCCTTGATGCAGTGGTTACATTCCGGATGTCTCTCGTTACACTTGATTCTACGGCGCTTGCAATTATAGCAACCCCGTCTCGACTTGGTGTGTCCTTTCCTTGGAATTGGCTTGCGAGGGTGTTGAGGAGGATTACTCTCGCTTCGACTATCCAGGACCGTGTCTGGGGACGTACTGGAACTGTCCGAGTTGTCCATGATCGAGACCATCGAGTATCGCCAGGCAGCAACGAGCACGCCTCGGGCAAATATCAAACATGTGCAAGTCGCAAGGTGATATGGCGATAATATATAGGCCGACTTCGTAATTGCTAGACTATGCAGTGGCTCGTGAGCATGAACAATTTGGGGGCTTAGACCGGAGACGTGGAGGTCTCCACATGTGTGGATGGTGATCGCTTCGATCAAAAGAGATGAGATGCAGTCCCCAATCTGCCAGCTGAGTCACGGCCTATTTCGTATTCTGGCGAATTGGAGGACTGCTGCTATCCAGGATGTCGGCCGTGCAATGGCCTATGGAGTTTAGCACGGCTTGGGCCCGTACGGGTGTTGCTCACCGGAACGTAGCCGACATGGACGGTCTCAAGGGCTGTGTAGAACTCTTGCGTCCACTCACAGCGAGTAAACCTTGCGCAAGCGAACCGGAGCCCACGAATAACTCAAACTGGACGTCGTGTCGTCTTGTCAACAGTCGAAAAGTCGAAGAATAGTTCAACGCTCTGCCACTCTGCAACAACTGAGCAGTTTCATCAGTCGCCGCGGGCCAGATGATGCCCAAGGCTATTTTTGCTTCCTTCACGAGCATGACAAGCCTTGCCAAGATTAGGAGATGGGCAACGATCTCCGCTCTCACAGAATAGAGCGGTGACCCACATGGAGCTGTTTGTTGACTCACGACCAATACCAAAGCCCTCCCCTGGATTAATAATAACCCAGAGCTGAAAACGCAGAGTATGCAGCCCATGCTTAGGGCCGTTGGCATGATGCAACGCCCGTCACCATGCGACCAACTTCAAGGCGACTCATCGCACTGCCAAGACCCTCTAACCGTTCCTGAGGTGAATGGCTGAACGTTGTGCGTCGGTCCCACCTGCCGGGCCCTCATCAACCCGTCTACACGCACGTGCTGCCGTCTTTTGCTACTATATCTGGACCCGATACGAACTCCCCATTGACCTCACATGCGACGCCCGCCTCGAGGTTACCCAGCTGCAATCGAATGGAGTGGCCCCTGACGACCCTGCACTACTTGAGAGCCTATCAATCGTCCGAGGTATCGTGAAAACACAATCGGACTTCTACTCCTGCGTCGAGGACCCTACCAATATCTTCATTCTGGGTCTGTGGCCTAGCTTGGAGGCTCACCGTGAGTTTCTGGCTTCGTCTCGCGCGGGAGAGGTCCTCGAATCGCAGGAAGGAATGCTGGAATTCAGATGGTCGCTTCACATTGAGCTGGATGCTGTGGCGGCACTGCCGTTGGAGGCACCGGTGATCGCGTCGACGAGGCGCATTATCCACCGATGACGTTGATGCGTACAGCAAGACGGCTATCGAGGAAAAGCAAGCCATCATCTCAGACAGCAACCACAAAGCGGCAAGCGACTGGCGCCTCGATGCACCACCAGAAACTTACGAAGCTCTCATCACCTTAGGCTGGACAGACGCGCAAGCTCATGCCGCGTTCACATCAAGGTAGAAGCAGACGGAGACGGAGTGCGACGACCATGTCCTTACGAGCGTGTTATACGAGCCGTTCGAAGCCCATCACGCCTGGAACATGGAGAGGTCGCCGACTACAACAACGTTACATTAACGTTATGCTTGTCAACAGATTCCTAGAACCCATGCCAATGTCCATTTCCGTCGCATGGAGGCAGGTACACGACATCGGCTAGGCTACCGCCCAGCTTCCATTAACTCATCTTGCAGCACCCACTAACGCGGTAAGATTGGTGACGGTAGGAGCTTGCGAGGGCGCGGTCGCGCGGTCACATGGCTGCACGAAGACAGGGCATTCATTGGCTGCATGGCCTTCTGCAGTCATCCAAAGGGGCAGCCAACGCGACTTTCAACAAACCATGTTATTGAGCCCATGTCTGTATGTGTGTACACGTTCTGGGCAAGTTGAGGCAACCAACACACCTGCCTGTCTTTTAGACAAAACTCTTACTGCTGCACCATGCGTTCACCGGTCAAGCCTGGCGTGGATTATCTTTCATCCTTCCTGCCGATGGGATCCGACTCCCTGTCTTTGATATCGGGTATAATGCAGGTGTTGGGATCATGGCTTACACGGGTATGGAGGCGAGACGAGTGGTGCTACCGGCCGGGAGAGACTCATAGTGAGGGGTGTAGCGAATACGCCTGCTGACAAAGAGGGGTAAGGACGCTCACTCCGCAAGTATCTCGTCATCGTTGAGAACAAAATATTTGAAAGACGGAGAATTGTGAAGTCGGAGAGAATGTTTGAGGATTTCAAGGGGAGGTTAGATCGAGTGGGATGATCAACAGGTACGGACCGGTGCGGTTCCTTTCAACCCCGCAAATGAGCACCTTAAACAGGCAGGAGGGGATCCCAACCAACCAAGTGTGACGTCGATAATCTGTATCTCCATAGTACCGTATTGTACACACCCAACAATGACCTCGACGTTTCTCTCTCGGGGCCTTTCGGTTCTCCACTATTGTTCGCTGTGCCCATCATGCTGTGGCTATTTTGTCTGTCGGTAGTCGCTTCGTGTATATCACCTTCGGTCGCGGTTGGGTCCTCGAAGCGCGCAAATGGTACGGATGTGCTGGATTATGTGAACCCGTTGATTGGGAGTCAGAAAGGGGGGAATGTTTTTGCGGGAGCTACTTTGCCGTATGGGATGGCGAAAGGTGAGTCGCTTTTCTTCACGATGTATATGTATCGCCTTTTCCGCCTTCGAAGGGTGAGTCGTGTTGCTTAGCAATGTATATGCCTCGCTTTTCTGCACCTTCAAAGGATAGAGATGTGGCTTTTCACCTGAAGAAAATCAAACTAGACACCAATTCTACATGAACCTCTCTTTCACTCTTCAATTAAAATCAGTCGAGAAGTTTGCTCACATCCTGAGCGTCCCTACAAACTTCAGAAAAGCTTGCATACCACTGACTCCACAAACAGCTGTCGCCGACGTAGATGGCGAAAACACAGGCGGCTTCTCCACCGACGGCTCCAACATCACTGGCTTCTCAGCGCTCCATGACTCTGGGACTGGTGGGAACCCATCACTAGGAAACTTCCCCATCTTCCCTCAAATCTGCCAAGGCGACGACATCAACACATGCAAGTTCCCAATAGGAGCGCGAGCAACGCAATACAAAAGCAACTCCGTCATATCCAAACCAGGATACTTTGGAGTCACTTTGCAAAATGGCATCAAGGCTGACATGGCCGTTTCTGAGCACGCCGCTCTTTTCCGGTTCGATTACTCGCAAGCTACAACTGGAAACGCGTCAGCGGATCCATTGGTCATGCTGGACCTGACGGATCTCTGGAAGAGTCGACAGAATGCTTCGATTAGTGTCGAGGCTGATGAGGGGACTGTGAGTGGGAGAATCAAGGGAAATGGCACGTTTCTTCCTAGCTTTGGCGCTGGGTCCTATGTTGCGTACTTCTGCCTCGATCTGTCCGGTGGAGCTGTCAAGGACTCTGGAGTCTGGGTCAATGACCGCGCTGGTACCGAGCCGAAGAATCTGTACATCATACGGGGGTTCAATTTGTTCTACCTGCAGGGTGGTGGCTTTGTGCGCTTCAGAGGACCTGTGTCGGGACCGATCTCGGCGAGGATGGGCATCAGCTTCATCAGTACCGATCGGGCATGCGCGAATGCGGAGAAAGAGATTCCTGGACCAGAGTATGACTTCGATGGCCTGGTTAAAACCGCACAGGATGCATGGCGCGAGAAACTGTCACCCATCTCTATCGAGCCTGGGAACGCGGATAATAATCTCCTCACGAGCTTCTTCAGCGGTATTTACCGTACCATGATTTCGCCCCAGGACTTCTCCGGTGAGAACCCGCACTGGGAGTCCACGGAACCGTACTTTGATTCATTCTACTGCATATGGGATATGTGGAGGGTCCAACTCCCTTTCCTCACCATCGTCGATCCACTTCAACAATCCCGCATCGTGCGCAGCTTACTCGACATCTACAAGCACCGCGGCTGGCTTCCCGACTGCAGCATGAGTACATGCAAAGGCTGGACCCAGGGAGGCTCCGATGCTGACAACGTTCTCGTAGACGCATACGTCAAGAATCTGACAGGCGGCATTGACTGGGAACTCGCATACGAAGCCATCGTCAATGACGCAGAGAACGAGCCGCTTGAATGGAGTATAGAAGGAAGAGGAGGCCTCGCGAGTTGGAAACGCCTCAATTATATCCCGTATCTTGACTTCGATCCCAACGGATTTGGCACGAATTCGAGGAGTATCTCAAGGACGTTGGAGTATGCGTATAACGACTTCAACCTTGCGACTCTGGCCAAGGGTCTGGGGAAGGATACGTATGCGAAATATCTCGCGCGCGCAACAAATTGGCAGAACCTCTTCAAAGCGGATCAAACGTCCGCCATCAACGGCGTCGATACGGGCTTCAAAGGTTTCTTCCAGCCGAAATACTTAAACGGTACCTGGGGCTATCAAGACCCGATCGCGTGTTCACCACTGGCTGGGTTTTGCTCGCTGACGAGTAACCCGAGCGAGACGTTTGAGAGCAGTGCGTGGGAGTACATGTTTTTCGTCCCGCACGATATCCGAAATATTGTGGAGTTGCTTGGTGGCGAGGAGACGTTTGTGAAGAGGTTGGATTTCTTCCATTCCAGTGGGTTGGCGGATATTGGGAATGAGCCCGTGTTTTTGACCGTGTATATGCCGCATTACGCAGGCCGGCCGGGGTTGAGTGCGAAGAGAGTGCGAGATTGTGAGTACATCGATCCCCCTTTTGCACAGTACAAGGACAAAATTGCTGCGACGCTTTACCATGCCCAAACTATGGAAAGCGTCGCAGGACTTTGGACACATGACTATCCACCCCCTCAGTCACCAGACCGTGAACAAACTCACACAACTTCAGACATACCCTCCCGCTTCAACGCCTCCCTTGCCGGCCTCCCCGGAAATGACGACTCCGGCGCCATGGCCTCCTTCCTCCTCTTCTCCACCATGGGTCTCTTCCCCAATCCGGGCCAGAACGTCTACCTCATCTCACCGCCTTTCTTCGAATCCGTCAGTATCACTAACGCGCTTACGAACAAAACCGCGACAATCAGAAATGTTAATTACTCGAGCGCGAATGGGACGGCGGGTGCTGCGGGTAATGTGTGGATCCAGAGCGCGAAGCTGAATGGGGAAAATTGGACGAAGAGTTGGATTGGGCATGAGTTTTTTACGGAGGGGGGTGTTTTGGAATTGACGTTGGGAGCGGAGGAGAGAGGTTGGGGGACTAGGGAGGAGGATAGACCGCCTAGTATGTCGTCGGTGATTGGGGGAATGGAGAGGGTTTAGATGAGGATGCTCGATGCACTAGTTTGATACTATTGTAAGAAATTAATTGTTGGACTGGGCACACTACATATATCCACTCAGCGATGAATTCTCATCGGACTACCTTTTGTCCAGCATTAATCAAATATAATAGCACGCGAGAAGTCATCTGTCGTAAGAGCCAGTTTCCTCCAATCAAAAGAAAATATAACGTATTCCGTACTTGTCAAAAGCACATGCTAGAACTGATTTAACTGAATATAAAGCGCTCCGGGCCAACAAAATATTCGAGGGCCGTCCCCCACAACACTATTCCCCTTCGCCCCCTCATATCCTCCTACCCCGGCACCTCCTCATGCCACACCTCAAGTCCGACTCACATCTACCTGCTTACTAACAAAAATCCCCCTATTCTTCCCCTCCCCAGCCAAAATCTCCTTCTGACTCTCATTGTCACTGCCCAGACTATCTCTCCCGCCAACATGTGTTTGCTCACCGCCCCTTATATCAGTCGTCCGCCCGTTCCCGACCACGGTACCCAGCTCATGCTCTGGGTCGAACGACTTGTATGGGTGTGAGCGGTTTGCATTGTTGGGGCCGCGGGGTGTGCCGTTCGAGTGCGGGCCGGAGGGCGAGGAGCTGTCGAGCTTGAGGACGCGGCGGAAGAGGGGCCGCAGGGTTGCGATGTTGCCGACGATCATGCCCAGGGCGGGTTCGGCGTAGCCCCAGATTAGAATGTTGGCGACACCGTCTATGGGGGTGTTAGCGTGGTGGTTGGTAGGAGAGCGGAAGGGATAGAGGCCGACTTACAGAGATAGTCGTGGTCACTGGTCAGACCGATGGTATATTTCAAGCGGATTAGGCCGGAGAGGGAGGTGCTATTGCGAGGTTAGCCTTGAATGTTAACTAGGGAAAGAAAGTCGTACAATATTCCAAGGCCCAAAATGACAGCGACGGAAATTTTCGTGTTCCTATTCATCTGGATATTCCACAAGATTGCAATCGGCCTGTTCATAAGTTAGTTTCCATCATCATCACCAAAGGCGCTCAACGTACATCAGAGCAGTGGCCCAATCAGTGAAAATATTGACCGACGTGCAAAAGTAGTACACGTTCTGCAAATACACCGGAGGCAGACATTTTCCGCGGCCTTCAGCAATAAGGTTCGCCTTCCACGCAGCCTCGACGGGACTGCACTGGAAGATGATGTACAAGACAGAACCCAGATTAACGCTGGCGCAGAGACCCATGATGCCGTAGTTTGCGTAGATGAAACCTTTTTTGTTCCCGGCGATGCGGTTCAACATGAACGCGATTGAGAGCTTGACGAAGATGATCGAGGTGCAGTAAAAGACTTCGTAGAGGAAGAACCACTGCCACAATTAGCGCGCAAGTCTCGAAGGAGGGTTTTCTGAGCTACCACATACGTAGTATGCCGTTTCGACATATTTTTCGTTCCCTGGGCGAGCGAGTGTGCGATCTTTGGCGCCGATGCCATAGTATGAGCCAATGGCTGTTACGATAGTCAACGTTAGAAGCGGCACCTGGGTTGCTTGGGTTAGTTTAAGGTTTTGAAATATAACTGTATTTTAGAGGCACCTACGCAACCAACAGACATTACCCAGTCTTCCAAACCCCAACTCTTTGTGGTGAGACGAGTATACACTCGAAGACCCATAGTGATGAAGGCAATCAGCCCAGTCGTCACGACCGTTGCCGTAAGGTTTGGCCCTAGTTCCTCGTGAAGCGTCATGATGAATTGCAAAGCTCTAGGAGGTTGGAGTAGATGGGGAGTCTACGCCGAGCGCGAAGGAATCAAACAACAGAACAGAAATAATATAACCAAGTGGAGACCCTGAAACCAACTTGAAGAACTCGTCGACAAATATTCCGTAAATGATCATACAGAGAGGACCTCTGGGTAAAAAAAAAAGGCACTACTGAGGGACCCTCATCATCTTGTAAATAAGAACGCTCATCAAAGCCAGCTCCCACCTCCTCATCAAACCAGGATCGTCACTCCCAAAGCTTTGGAATCCCAGCCTGTCAACTGGAGCTTCCGAAGTGCTGAAACGCAAAATCTACGCGAAAAAGCAAGCATCTTTTCAGGCGGGTGACGGGTGGACCGTTGGTCTAGCCCTCAAAAGGAAAGAAACCCCAGTAGTAGAACAGGACAGAACCCAGTCAAAGTGGTTCCTTTCAGGAGGATCGTCCCGCACTCTTCCCGAAAACGGTAAAGCCACGCTCCACTCGAAATGTGACAACTCGGCGCTTTGAAAATAATGAAAGGTCCGTTGCCGCACGTCTGCGTCTGCGATCATCATGTCATGGCGCCCGTTGGGAGAGACGGACGTACGTCTCCGAGTCCTTCGTGTCCATGATTGTTGTGACTCGTGGGTTCCATGAGGTCCATGATATCCCTGTCATTCACGGATCGTCTGTGACTCTGGTTGGAGAAAAAGCAGAACCTGCTGTGTCATCGCACGCCTCGTTCCGTGCGCCCAATGAAACAAGGCAAATCGTTACCGGGCAGGTGGATCCTTTCTAACCAGCGTCCTGTCCCTGACGACCAGCCGGTGTGACAGCCATTGCAGATTCTATGCATGTGCGTATCTTTGGTGCGGTTTCGTATTCCGTTACTTTTTCAATTTCTTCTGTTTTCTTTTGCTCTGTACTTCTTTCGTCTTAAGACTGAATCTTTACCTAACGGACAACCAAAGAACTTCTAGCAAAATGGCGGACTTGAGCAAGCTACCCAAGGACTTCTATGTCACATCTATGCAGTTCACCAAGCGAGCTCAGCATGATGCGTACCCAGCGATCGATCCGACGCTCCCAGAGCACAGTCTCACCGGCCGAGTGGCTGTCATCACTGGTGCATCTCGCGGTATTGGAGCCCTGGTAAGTTCCTAACAGAGCCGTGCGTATCCCAAGCAGTCGGAACCAGCTGACACGTCTTTTTGCAAATGAAAGGCCATGGTCCCGGCTTTCATCAAAGCTGGAGTCAAGGGTGTCGTTTTACTAGCCTCGAATGCCGAAAAGCTTGCGGCAACAGAGAAGTCTGTCAAAGAAGCCAATCCGAACATCGAGACGCTGACCTACGCGCTCGACATCTCTGATACGAAGGCTGTCGAGGCTGCCTTTGAGAAGGTGAAGGAGAAGTTTGGACATGCCGATATTCTCATCAATGCTGCGGGTGCGATGACTGGAGATGGGCCCAAACTCCACGAGACGGATCCCGATCAGTGGTGGCGGAATTTCGTGAGTGTTTGATCTCGTTGCGATCTTGACTTCCCTCGGCTAATGCAACCGTTTCGTAGGAGATCAACGGGAAGGGGAACTACCTGCTGATCCGCTCGTTCCTGCGTCTCCTACCCGGTCCGGAGACTCCCGCCACCATCGTCAATGTGAGCTCCTGGCAAGCCTTTTTTGTCGTTCCGCCTCTGGGCGCGTATTTCATGTCCAAGTTTATCTTGGACAGCTTGGCGACACATGTCGCTGCGGAGTATCCCAACGTGACGGCAGTTTCAATGCATCCAGGATTAGTTCCCACCGACATGCTCCGGGAGCCGTTCCGTAGCCTCTTCAATCTGGACAGCCCTGAGCTCGTCGGTGGTACTGCGGTCTGGCTTTGCCAGGAGAAGGCAAAGTTCCTGAGTGGACGTTTCATTGCTGCTAACTGGAATGTGGAGGATTTGGTCGATCGGAAGGAGGAGATCGTCAAAGATGACTTGCTCAAATTGACACTCAAGGGCGAGTTTGGAGTGTAATTGTACAGGTGCATGTTCGTCCATGTTGATGTCGGTTCATGTGAGGCAATCAGTGTGTATGTAGATGCTGTAGCCATCTTGACGCATCACGTATGTGCGTATCCCATGTTTTTAGCATAGTTTACCACCGGTAGTATTCTCGGCCTGCTAGCGGTAAGGTTTTCGAGGGACGGCCCGAAGATTCCGAGCACTGATCAATTTTCGACCAGCCACCAAAATTGTGGCCAGGATTATGACTAGACAAATACCATGGTCTTCAGCTTCTCATCTTCCCACAGGTGTCCACTCATTATACCTTCGATGTACGCAGGTCCAACGAGTGTATAGTTCTCTCCATTACGCCTAATAACGAAAGGAAGAGTCATGCCCGATATCAGCGCAACCAAGTCACCCGCTTTCATCCACCGCGGACCAATGCCAATGTACCCATTGTTGGTCGTAAAGAGCGTGCGATGGTAGGTATAAAGAGCAACGTCGTGCTGAAATCGAGCAACCGCAGGGTTGTACGCCTTTAAGTAAGCCCGTATTCTCAGCTCTTCTGGCCATTTCTCGACATCGGCAGAACATCCGCAAAGTCTGACGTAATCATCTCTGATGACTGCAAACTCAGGCTTGTTCTGTACTATGCCGTGTATGTCCTGGAGTCCAGCTTTGGTGTTGGGCCCGTTGGCCAACAGAATAGCTGTCCATTCTCGCTGGCATTCACGAGTTGGATTGATCTTTCTAGTGGGGAAATTCCATAAGACGTGGAATTGATTCATCATATCGAGGAACTCCCCGATACCTTGCCCGTTGGCAGAGCATTCTCCAGCCCAGTTTTGTAGAGTACGAATCAGTTCGATTATGGCGGAAAGGTGCTCTTTGGGATCTTGCCGAGCTTTGTATCCACGTCTAAAGTTTGGCGTGCATATCGATGTAGAAGAGGCGAAAGAAGCAATCTCATCGATAACGAGCCCAGGGACAGACAGTCGAGATCCGTCGATGGAATATCTTGGTTCCGAACGCTTTGCAGCGCAATACCCCAGGTGAAGGATGGAGCATCTGTAATTTGCGTTGCTCCAGTCTGGAACCCAAGACGGCAGCTTATCAATCACCTGAGGTAGATCCGTCTCGTATAGGATATCCAACGACTCATCACGTTGTATAGCGAAACAAGTCATGTCTCTGTATAGCGATTGGACGGACTTGTTGTAATCGACTGAAGGGAGTTGAGCGAGGCGCATTTGGGCGTATATGCCGTACAGACCATATACTTTATCTTTGGCATCTGAAGACAATTTTGCTCGCAGGAGCTTCAACGGCTTGGAGATGAGGTATCGTTGATCCCAGGAAGCCTTTCCATGCTTGATGGTAGCGCCAAGTTCCTTGTAGTAGTTTATATGTTCGGTGAAGAAAGCTGGGTTCGAGGTCGAATGGATAGTGGGCCCCGCTACGTCTTCGAAAATCTGCACTAAGCGGTGGGAAAGCGAAAAGTTAGTATTTTTTTCGATTGTATAATAATAGTGTAGAAGAAATGTGACATTTTACCATACCTGAAGTATGGGAAGTGCCGCAAGACTCTTGACACATAACTGTACTTTTGGTAGACTACTTACCAGCGCAAATCGTAATATCGAACCATGGCCATGAGAGGCTCTGTGAACCGTTCAGAAGTATCGGGTTCCTCGCTAATACTAACTCTTGGACAGTTTATTGAGAAGTCAGCATATATCCGAGCGACTACTACGTAGACCTTACCCATGTGCGATGGAACCAAGAAAGGTTGAGGAGGTCAACGATGAAATTGGTGTCCATCGCATCATTAATGTCACGAGTCTTCACTATCTTCGCTACGATGATGAGTACGAAGTTGATACAAAGCGCTCAATGGCTTACCATCAAAAGCCTCCCACGGTTGCTTCAAAGCTGCCATCCAGAGATACTTTCTATTCCACAAGTCCCTTTCTTCGCCAGGGAGAAATTCAAGCCCTTCTAGGATGACCTTGACTTCCAACAAGAAGTCGAAGGCGGCGTCCACTTCGAAAGTACCCTCCCCCAGCCACACCCAGACCTTTTCGGCCTCGCGGTAGATGTTTCGCATCTTGGGGACCTGTGTATTCCTCTCAGGTATCGACAGCTGGTTGATACAAATAGAGTCAATCCATAGCGCTCCCGAAGGATCCCGACGGCGCAAGTTTCGTAGAATAGACGCAACATTTCCCGTGACGAGAAATGACTGGCCGTTGCACGTGATAGTGGAGTCGGCCAAGTATTGACCCCAGGCGTATGAAATGGCATTGAATGGCGGTGGGTTCGATATGTCGGCTTCAAATAGCTCTATTTCGATACTATCGCTCTCTTCAGCTGACGTAGCCAGGGGCTCTTTGAAGCGAAGCAGGCGGATGGAACTCTCCGTGGAAAAAGGGGAATACTGGAAACTAGCAGAACTCATTTTGATAGATTCGATAATGCGCGGAATGTAGGGAAGGCTATCTCGAATGATGCGTCGTTGTGTTGCCTTTAAGACGATGATTGCTGCCTGGCCAGTACGAGGCGCAGGATATATATTTGCCCCGCCACCGTCATCCTTGGCCAATCGTGCATTAGCGTGCCCAGCGTTATAGGTTTTAATAGCCGATGCTCAGCTTAGGTCTATTGGGTGAACATCTTGAATTGATGGTTTTTCTAATTTACAAAGATGTCGAGCAACCCTCTCTCTCCCTCGGAAAAATAGAAGCAACGTGTGATTCAGATATGATCGAAGCGAATTGGTGAAGGTTTCCAATGAATCATATAAAATTTTTGAGAGTGCCGGTTAAAGAAATACCAGTAGCGGTTGCTTATTGGTTCTAGATGAGAGCATGATCAAATACCACTGGTGATAGTGATTTCAACGTATAGGTTGAGAGACAGCACCGCAGTGGATTCAAGGATGCAGAGCGGCCAAGGTCTCTTACGAGAACACAATCTCAATAAATAAGCCGACAGTTATACTTTGTAAAATTCATCTAAGGGGGATTTAGTACCTAATACTCCGCCTACAGTTGGGGTTTTGACAGTAAGGCGACGTTCTGCAGCTTATTTTAAGGAATATACTCACGAAAGTTATCTGTAAAAGACCTCCAAGGTATATACAGCACTTAATCCTTTGATACTCGGGAAGTGTCGCAGCATAGAGTTTCTTATCGTCCACCCGATCTCCGCTTTGTCGCCCTTTTCAACTTTGAGCACTCCGGGCTTCGTGTACTGGAGATGACCGTCATCCAGCCAGTTTTGGTTTGCGAGGTCTGTGAAAATGAGAAACAGAGTTTGGATATAGCGTAGGTTTTCCGTGCTTGATAGAAATTCATCTATGTCGAGGACCTTGCCGAAGCCTTTCAGCATGGCTTTGGTGATCTTTGTTGTGTAGACGGCGTCTCTCATCGATCTAAACATAGCCTTTTCAGACCCATGCTTCGTAGGATCTAATTTCTCCAAGACGATGGCTTTCGTTGCCTAGTAATGTTAGGGATTGATAGCTAGTAGGAGACATCATGCCTCACCGCGCTCATGAGTTCGTCGTTCCCCCACATCTGTCGTTGGAGAACGTCGATCGTGCACTTTGTCAAGTGCTGGTGGATTTTCGTGATCATCTCGCTATTGGTGCTGGAGTGGCGAGCATGCTTTCGACATCGGGTCGTATAAGTTCCAACTTGAACAGGCATACAAGCTTGGCTTGTTGTCGTACTTGCTTCCATCGTTCGTCCGAGAGATTCACTCCCGTAGGTGGGCCTGCTTGTCGTGGCTTTCTCTTATGAGGCCCCAGCAACGCTCTCTTTTCCGCATTCTTTTTCCTTGTCGTGCTTGCTTGTGCCGGAGGCTTTCACATGATGTTCGGTCGTTGTACGCGATTTATGGTCGACGCACCCATGGTGTTTTTCGGAGATGCTGTTTGTTGAAGCTGAAGTGGGCGGAGAGTGGACTTGGACTGTCTGGATAGGACGCCGTGGTCGGCAAGGCTATGTGAGGGACGTTTGTGGGGGTGACGTCTTCTCCTCTTACTTAAAACTGAGAGGCTTGCGTCTGGATGTTGCAGACTATGCTTGGAAAGAAAAATGAGCGGAAAGGTTAGCCAGTAGAGAAGTAAGTGAGATAGTCAATTGGCAAATGGAAATAGCATTGAAGTTGAACATGATTGAATACATTCAATACGTAGTCATTCCCACCTTCGCCCATTAATCAGTATTGTCGTAAATATCTGGGAACCAGGACCTGATCTCGTCGAGGGTCTTCTGAAAGATATCACGTAGTGCCAACGTATCATTCGGTGCTCGATGATACTTGAAGTCCTGTTGCGGCCCGCACATTGATTGGTGGACACACTACAGCTTCATGGTTTCTAGGTTCGTCAGTTTATTGAGGACATGTCCTAGATCGACCGGCTGCATGATGTTACGAACTCGGCTGTCGCATATGATTTGGTGTAGTCCCGTGTCTTCCATTGTCATCAGATCATCCATTCCGCTCAAGGTTCGGTAGGAAGTGAAGATATCGTTTCGGGAGTACCAGCAGAGTATTCGATGAGTGTCGGGGTTGAACCCCTGTTGGATGGCTTGCTGGCCGATGGTGCTGAAGGTAGAGCCGCCAGTCACTTTGCCCTGATAAAAGTCTCGAAATACACGGGATACACTTGCCATGGCCGTTCTGCCCATCCATGGGACGATACTGTCCCTGGCCTCATTGTGCATCTCTTCCATGGTCATACTGGAGTAGTCGACTGCTGTTGAGATGATTTCGACTCCTGTTTTTAGATTACGTAGTATGGTAGTCGCATGATAATGAACTCCACATCGATGGCCCACATGGGACAGTTCGTGTGGGTGTCGGAGGTCATCGAAACGATGACTGTCCGGTTGATATAAGAATTCGACACTGCGCTGCAATTGATGTAGAATGTTCGAGTGTCCTTGGAGCACTTCATCTGCCATACACCGGTGATGTATGGTGCAGAAACGAGATCCAGGCCTTCTCGGCTCCGTGCGGTCGAAGTCGAGGATACAGAATATCTGATCGCCCACAGGCCAGGACCTGCAATTCCTATCCCATATCTGGTCTTCAATCATGTCTTCTTCGTCCAATACATTCATATCGTTGTTTACGGGGACGCCATATCGGACGTTGCCAGTCGAGATTGTGTTGATCAGTTTCTGATCAGTGAAGTCAAAAGTGTTGCTGTGCACAAGTTCGAATGGGCGCTGTGTGGAGCGAGATATGAGTAATAACCGCTACAAATTTGGCCTTAGTGGCCCTCTATCCGAGTTCTTCAACTCCGCGATAGCCGCAACTCCAGAATGGGCGCTGAGGGACGTGACCTGTAAAAACTACCTCAGAACAAGATGACAGCATCTTCCGCACGATGCCAGCACAGGTGGTATAGAGACACCAACCGAAAATAGACTCCGCCTTCTGCCCGTCGACTCGAATCGAAAAATTGTGAAAGACTGGCTCCGAAAGAGTGACGCTGCGGGCCTCGTCGGTGATACCCCAAACTGTCTCGTACTTTCGATAGAAGCACGGTGAGGACGTTGCTTGCCCATTGGTGAAGCGGACATCGTTATAGGTCATTACTGGATGGCATTGGAATTTGGCCACCAGATCCGTGTATGGATGAGGGAATGGGGCTGGCCGATATGGTTCTACTGTGAAATTAGAATCATTATATGCGTTCCGTGTGGCTTCGGTACTAGAGCCCCAAATCCACAGTGAGAGCGGCAATATTGTTTGAGATCCGTCTCGCAACGCGATGAACAAAGCGAAATGCTTTCTGTATCTCGAAATGTGCTGATCCTTGTTTGATCGGAGACGAATAGGGAGCACACACTGCAACCTGTCATCAGATGATAGTATTGCTCTGGCTATGACGGAGACCGCCTTCGCCTCAGCTTGGCCGATCGATGGCTCCAATACTATCTCCCGATGCTTGCTACTCTTTGTTGGCTCGTATACGGGTGGTAGAGTGTGGAGCTTCTTGGAGATCTCGACGATAGGCTGATCGTCGACCAGGGTGGTACTGCCTCGTTGGTACGAGCCCGGCTTTGATGTCAAAGCTCAGACGACCAGGTGTGGGGAGGAGCCATAGGGGCGGCATCCCTGGGTGCACTGCGTCTTTCGGTTGACCCATCCTTTCATTGTATCCGCCAGATTGTATAAAGAAGGCTCTCGACGTGTCGGTCCCTCTCACCGCTCTGTAATGGTGCAGCAGAAGCGGTATAGGATGCGTCCAGTGTAGTGGAGTCTTAAAGAATTTGCCGGGGAGAATGGTTCACTCACGATGGTTCTGAATCCATAATAATGCACCTCTCCCACATGTGTGTTATCGAGCTAGTGAAAATAATCTGTGGTGTACGCAGTCGGGTCGGCGCCCACGGTAATTAAATCATCTTCTGTCTCCGTTCTCGCTTCCTCTTGGTCGGCCTTGGTGGTGGTAATGACAGGGTGGTCCCCTCGCCCGACGGTGACCTCAACATAGGCATCGATGAGATAGTCCTGTCGTTCGACTTTGTAGTCGTGCTTTCGTAATCGTCGTATCACGTAAGACGTCTTGTTCTAGAGAGGCCTCGACTGCATGTTATGGCATTCAGTGACGTTTTTGACGAGCCATAGTTTCACGCGTGAATATTGTGTACCCGACTGGCGTGTTCGATGGTGCTCGCTACGTCCATTGTTCATGACGGATACACCATCCTCCAAGTCCACATCGACGACATCGAATACCCGATTGACCTTGCTTCCATCATCAAGCTTGCATACAATGGTGTGTGCCGAATACCACGCTGTACAGGCTATTCTACAGGAGGGTGAAGTGCAGAGAGGATACGACTCTTGGATGTAAGCTTGTGAAGCGGCGTATGAGTGAGTACCATAGTACTCACCATCGCTGAAGCCCAGTGCTGGGCCACCGAATGGAAGATCGAAGAGCATATGGATCGGCTTCTACGACTGCGCGATCAAACTTCCAAAGATTGGGCTGGGTTGGTTGCAGCACACTGTTCCGAATGTGGGGTTGGATGCAAACTCCACGTCCCGTAAGGAAGTCGAGCAGCGTCTGTTCCAACGAACTCACAGAAATGAGGAACTATGCCAGATAACAACTATCATGCGGGTCCTTCTCAAAGCTACGTCGTACAACCAAGCCTGTAGTTCTTAATTCTAAGACTAAGATACGGGCTATGAGCCAGATCAACCCATAATTAGCTTTGATAACATGTCGACCAGATACGGTTGAAGTGGGATGCAGTGCAAGGTCGTGCGCTTAGCAATATCAAGAACACACTCTGTTACGACATGTTCTCACAATGACCTTACATGCCGATTAATAGGTTCAGTTGCCATAGTCGAGGCCGCTCTGTCGTAGGAAGATCATATCGGGTAATAGGCAGTAAAAGCTCGCGTTTCTATTAAAGCTCCAAGTGTAGGCGGAGTATTAGGTACCGAATCCCCCTTAGATGAGCTTTGCAGAGCAGGATAGTTAGCTTATTTTCCGAGATTTTGTTACTGCAAGAACCGATGAAGGGAGCGGCCGTGGAAGCGTCTGTAATGGTGCGACTAATGGGGAAACGATCTGGTACCCAGGGATACAGTATGAAGTTCAGATTAGGGGGAAGTATTAGGCAGCTATTCACACGTCGCACCACAGAGTGGCCGGATGGAGTTCCGTCACGTGAAGCTCCGACAATGAGTCTGGCAGTGGGTGATCGTCCTGAGATCACGTGATGGAACTTCATCTGGCCACATGCGCTCTGTGGTAAGTTACGACACCAATAATCTAAATGCCACCACTACTAACACTTACACTATTAAGCTTGATTATAGGTATCGAGAGTATTGTGGCGCCACAGTGGCTGAACGCCACAACCCCAAACTTTCTCCGAGGACCGGCAACCCACCCCAAACTAACCCCACGCCTCACCAACAAACTTTGGCAGCCAAGGGGCGCGAGGCGCGCAAAACTTTCCTCCACCTCATTAACCGCAGCAGCAACTCACCAACCTCAACAACAGACGAAAATGGCCGCTCCCTCTCCAAAACAACTCCTCATCGACGTCCGCAGCCCCGCAGAATTCGCAACCGGCGCCCTCTCCAACGACCTCTACCGAGCCGTAAACATCGAGTACTCTCTAATCGACCAGCTCGCAGACATATACCTCGCGCGCGGTATCTTCATCGACAAAGACAACGACATCACGCTGTACTGCCGGTCGGGGCGGCGGTCGAATCTTGCACTACAGACGTTGAGGGCGCTGGGGTATCGCAATGTGAGGGATATAGGGGGCTTTGAGGACGCGCGGGCGGTTCTGAAGAAGGAGGAGTCGGAGAGGGCTGCTGGGTTTGTTAAGGAGACGAGAACGCCGGAGAGGGATGAGGGGGAGAAGCAGAGGCAGAGGGCGAAGTCTTTTGGGGCGTTGCTTGAGGGGCTGAAGGGCTTGGAGTAGACGATGAGGGTTACAATGACTGAAGATTGGCGGGGGAGATGAGGGACTAGAAATTCATGGACGTTCTATGCTCTGAGGTATGTTGCAAACGGGAAAGGAGTTAACAGCTAAACCTTCTCGGACGAGCGGCTAACGTCAATTCAGAAAACAGAAACGCCGTACCCGAGGCCCATCATCGATATTCGTATCTTCTTCTACCCTCGCGCACTCATCCGTATACTCTACAAACGGTGTCTCGGTGTTACCTCCAGGAAGGAGCGCTGACAGGAGCATCACTGCCGCCATCACACGGCGAGTTGTCGTTGCCAACATCCCGGGACTCACAGTTATATGCAGCAGGCAAGATGGTGTAGTTGGTGCTAGTGTCCATGCCGAAGTATGAGAAGGACGTACTCTACGTACGGGTCGATATCATCCGCCTGCTTATAGATGTGGAGTCTACTTTGCAGGAGGAATGATGTGTGTTGAGTTGTCGGCGTGTTGGACTTTGGGATGCCAAGCAGAGTTTGCATAATTGCATGAATGTGATGGGAGAAAGTTTTGTAAAACTCATGGTAAAGTGGGAGGGATTGGCCTCATTGATTGGCACAGAGCTACTTGATTGTAAATGTGTGGGCGTGGCACCGAAAAGGGGATGATGAATTAAGGTTATGCTTTTGGAGCCCATGTTATAAGGATAAGGAAGGTGTGCAGTTCCGGAATTATATTAACATTTGTCTTGTACTGTAGCGCCAGGTCATGCCGTATATTATAATATATTTGCTTCCAAAGAACAGCCCAAATAATCTCGGACCAATTACTCATTCACAATCTTCAAATCGCCCTTTTTCCCATCCGACCTGTCCGAGGCCATCGGACCTTCCTTCATCATCTTCATAAAACTAGACATTTTGCCTCCGCTTCTCTCTTCCGCCTGTTTGGGCGGTACTGGTGGTCCACCATAGTATGCTGTCGCATGGTGTGAGGTATTGGGAGCGAGAGGATCTGCGTGACCAGGAGTAACAGGATTAGTAGGAGTGACAGGGTTCGCGTTCGGACGTTGATGGTGAGAAAGATGGCCCGTCTGGACTTCTGAATAACCGGCATCAATGGCGGCCTGATTCTTTGCATGCACGGCAGAGTTCTGGTTGGTGAAGCGTTTGTCGACTGTGTTGTTGAGAGTGCCGCGAAGAGCTTCTCCCGCGCCCTAGAATTGAATGATCAGCCACGGATATGACGAAGGAAGATGCGAATGCTTACATGGATACCTGCATATGCAGTTTTCAGATTCGCAAGAGTAGACTTCTGTTGAAGAGGTTGGTGCTCCTGTGCTTGCGGCTGCTGTCCTGGCACAAGCGGAGGAGGATGACTCGGTTCCCCATACCCAACCTGATGATGGGCCTGGTGTTGCTGTAGGTGTCCTCCTGACTGCTGTGGCGGAACCTGTCCCTGTGTTTGCTGTGGTTGGAAATGCTGCTGCGGTACCTGACGTGGGACACCTGCTGGAGGCGCTCTTGCAGGGTACGAAAAGTTTGGTCGCGATGCATTTGTTGGGCTTATAGGACTAATCGGAGCTGCCGACATTGGATTCGCTGGCTCGATCCCCGGTGACACTGCACTCAACTCCACTCTATTTCTTATGTTACTTTTATTCGGGATAGGCGGGGAGTCCGACTGGAGTAGATGTTGGGCAGCACTGGGCCCCGGAGCTGGTTGGGGAGGAGCAGGTGAGGGTGGACTTGGTCCGGATGTCGTTGTGCTTGGCTGAGGTGAAGCATTGCCCTCTGTAGGCTTGGGCTGCTCGACAGTAGTAGAGCCTCCGGGCCCTGATGTAGTTGTCGTGGTCGTGGTCGTAGTGGTTGTGGTCGTGACCTGTTTGGATCAATAAAGCTCATATAGCGTCCCCCGAGAGGGGGTTTACTCACTATGTTACCCGTCCGTCGATCTTCGTGTGTTTCCCTTTGTACGTTTCCTTGACCGGAGTTGGGCGCTATCTGAGGCATAGGCTCATTGCTCGTAGTCAGGGCCTGTGTAGGCTGTGCCGGCGGGGTTGGAGGAGTGATGTTGGTGGCAGGTAGATGAAGATTTCCGCCGGAGGGCTGCTGTCGCAGCTGCCCGCCATTCGAATTGCGCCTATCTGATCCCGAGTAACTCGGATTGGCGCTGGTATTGGCTTCAGATTTGGTACTGTCCACGTTCTCGCTGAAGTATGCCGAGTCTCCTGCTGAAACATGCTTTTGTTTGTCTTTCTCTTTGGAATGGAACGGGTTGGATAGCCGCCATTTGGACTTCTTATCCTTGTCCGGAGTAACAGCACCGCCAGGCGCAGTCGAAGAAGACGCATTCGCCATGCTTGTGTCGACTGGTGGGACAGCTGGTGCTGGGGTATCTTGCTGCGAATACCGGTTCCCGGACTGACTTCTTTCTCGGCTAGGGGAAGAACCCACGGGCCTTCTTTTCACGAGTTTTCGTCCTCCCGGTCGTACTTGTTGAGGGTCTTCCATATGGTCGACTGTGAATATCGTGGGTTCAAATCGCGAGAGGGAGCTCAATTGCAGTCAGACCGCAGAGCGAACCTCGACCCCATAAACAAGTCCATCCATATGATGTAATGGGAAGCGGGACGCCGCATATCGAATTCGTCTGTGGCTAACAGAGTGTGGCGTCGACATTACGAGGTTGCTCCATCCAATTGCGCAAGAGTGAGATGCAGATCGTGAACTAGGGGTGTTGGGGAAAAAGCAGGGTTGACAATGTGACGTCTGTGGAGGGGGGCGAATGGCCCCTAACCCCGTTTGAGACGAGTCGGTGGTTGCTTCCAAACTTCCTCTTGCGCACCAACCAGATGTATAGATAGATATAGATAGAGAATAATAATAAAGCCTCAATATATCATGGTCTTGTTGCAGTGTATTAAATATTCATCACCCTTGCGATATGGCTGATACGAACCTGAGGCTCACGTTACGGGGCTGTGCTTCAGCCTTCCGCCCCCACACCCGGCGAACACATTGAATTCCCCTCACCCTCCGGCTCAATTCAGATTACATGAAAGAGTGCAGTTGAGGAGTTGAGATAGAATCTTGATGGTCGCCATTACCTCCTTGATCCACCACGATGGCCGCTGAGATCGGCCTTATCGCTTCGGTTGTACAGGTCGCAGGTGCCGGCCTCAAGCTCTCGCAAACCCTCTACCAATATGCTGAAGGTGTAGCCTCCGCCGACCGAAAAGTGAAGGACATCGCCAAAGAAATTCAACTTACGTCCTTCGTGATAAATGAGCTTGGTTCACTGTTCAAGCAAGATGACACTTCAGCTCTGCTATCCAAAAGCGCTCTTCGGACCGCGGATGAGACGGTACAAGAATGTTCCACTGTCTTCACAGAGCTGGATGCTGCTCTCGCGAAATCGAAGAAAAATACCTTTGGACGACTGAAATTTCCGTTCCGCGAGTCGAAGATTGAACTGCTGCGAAGCCACATCGACAAGCTCAAGAGCACGCTGCAACTGCTGATGCAGGTCCTCACACATGCCCACCAAGTTGCGTCTCAAAAGCTGGACCGCGAGGCAGAAGCAGCGCAGCGGGAAGAGATCAAGGCGTTGCTGTTGAACAAGAAGAACTCGACGAAACGATATGAGGAGTATCTCAAGAATTATAGCATGAGTGAAGACAGCACCGTGCTCAATGATGACGATTCAGGAAAGGCGGATGAGCAAATCGGTGTAAAAAGCAATATGTCCATGACGACGGCGTCAATTAGCTCTACCATTACCGTCCAGGCCCTTGAGACTTGCGTGCAACATATCCAAGGCCTTTTGGATGACATTGAGTGCTTGCAAGACGCTCTTTCAAGCCAGAATGAACATACGGATCACTCAGAACATCATCAAAGCCTCGTTGATTCGTATTTCCGTGCGCGCAGTCATCTTGACTCCGTACTGCTTGGAAACCCTACATCACCAACAAACGAAGACACGGCTAGCACACTAAACCAAGGCCAATCCAGTGTGGAAACTGCAAGGATGTTGGGTTGCATTTTGGTGGACGCGGAATATGCCGCTAATGTGCCGGACGAGAAGAGGAAACGAAGTGTAGGCGCTGCAGCGAGATTCCGTGCAAGACGGCAGGAGAAGGAGCGTGAAACTCAAGATAAAATCGAAGCTCTTGAAAGGCAACTTCGGGCGGCGCAGAAGGAGTCGTCAACCAAAGAAAAAGACGCAGTGGAAAGGCAAGTTAAGCCTGAGAGAACGTCGTTGGCCAAAGGGGAGGTTGAACTGCTTCGAACCCGCGAAGAGTTCTTAAAGAAGAGCTTGGATAAAGACGGGATAGTGAAAGCAAAGGAAGCTGAGATAAAAATGCATAAGGAAAAGGAGGAGCGAGAGAAGAGGAGATTAGAGGAAGAAACCAAGGCAAAAGAGGAGTTCGACAGAAAAATGCGAGAAGAAGTTGCAAGGAAAACAGCGAGCGGGGCGAAGTCTGCCAAACCGACTCTTCCCCCGACATCCGCCGCACTGCGCTCATTACAAGCTGCTGGTTCGGATAACCGACAACTAGTCAAGTTGGGAATCGATGAAATCGGTATTCTCCAGACTTTAGGTGTACCGTTGCACTCAGAGACCTCAATGGTAGTGTCGGTCGCCCACGCGTATTACAAGCTCGATGCAAACCCATGGGACTATAGACTCATCGTCGTGGCCGGCAATATTGAACATGCCGTGGGCCCAGATGAAAAGCCTTTGGAGTTAGTCACGATGCTGTATAAGCATGGTAAAAATCCGATGGTCATCTATGAGAAGAAGTCGAATGAGAAGAAGTCGAATGAGAAGATGTCGCATGCGAGGATGTGTAAGAATACGGTATCTCAGCAGCCGACTTGGTCGTCATATCAGTCACTGGGCAAGAAATCCATCATTCTGGAACGGGACCAGACCGATTTAAAGCACAGCGGACATGACACCATTCAAACGCTACCTCGAAACCATGGTCTGCTTAGTGCCCGCCTTCAACTAAACCAACAACAGCACAAACAGCAGGATATGGTTCACTATGATGCTATCCCGCAACAAATTCCCAATCAGGACATGCGCGTTCCGCCTTCCTCTGGGCCGCCAGCTCTGCCATCGTACAGATTCAGTAACGTACAGGCCCCGTCTAAGCTAGACCCCACGGCCCATGTTTTCATGCCTGGAAGCGGTGTGTGGAATCTAGAGCAGCATTTAGCGACAATACCAAACCAGCCCATAGTCACTGATACCCGAACTATGGGTAGTCGGTACGCCGCGGCCCCTTTTCGATGGTCAACAGCCCTACCAGCAGATAGAGGCGACACCAGGAGCGAAACTTGGCCAACACCTCCTCGTCAGAGCGATCATCTTTTACATCACCAACCAATACGTGTTAACGGAAGAAAACTAGATCAGCCTCAGGAAGCCTCTGCATGTTTGTTTGGGTCTCCAAGCCATGGGATGGAATTTCCCTCCCCCCCATATATGGGTCAGCTCGACGCCAAACCTGGCTCTAGCATCACGGCGACCTTTGGGAAGGCGGTACATTCAGAAAGCGACAATACTTTGAACTCGGATTCAGGCTATACGGATGAGGAGGGGCTGGCCGATCGCGAAGTTGATGAGTTGTTGAGGGAATGGACGACGCTTCTTCGGTGAAGCTCGCAGTTACTTCCTGAATCGTATATATGGGATCATGCTTCACTTCGAATGGAGCAGCACGAGCGGACAGCGTTTGCATTGATAGCCGATAGCGAAGTCTTTTTTGGCTTCGCGTGACCGGCTTAGTCTACACTCTTTTGTGTATATAAACCCCACTCAACGTGCCCTCTTCGTTACCCCCGCACCACAACCTCTAACTACTTGCGCCCCTTCAAAAAGTCTCAACTATCGCTTCTCATCAGAGCTTGAATAGTGGCGCAAAGCCTTCCTATCATCAAGGCACGCCCCGATATACACTTGCACCTGGACCAATTGAACTCACAGCGACATAATCCGCAACCATGCTCCAGCCCAATAGGCGCTTGTCAATCGCTTCTTCAAGTGGCAGGTAAGTTCTCATAAATAATCATGGCTTTCGATCTTTAGCTGACAAATGTCAGAGCGACTGGAGTTACACCGAGGATTTTCCCACAGCGGACGATGGAGAGAAGAACGGCCCCGCGGAGAAATTCAGGACCCTCCCGCCTTCTCAAGTACTCCTTGGGTAAGCTTACAATCGAGGAGTTGTTTCATAGTACGCAACTAATTGTGTTTCAGCGCAAACGAGCTCAGTGACGTGGTCACAGTGACCCTCGGGACCTGCCACAAGAATTTCAAGATTCATCGAGACTCCCTTCGTTATTACTCAGGTTACTTCCGTAACGTCTTCGAAGATAAGCATGAGGACAAAGATGAGGATGAGGATGACGATGACGATGACGATGACTATGAGGATGAGGATGAGGACGAGGACGAGGAAGCCGATGCCGTACTCCTAGACGATGTGGAGCCAGGCGTCTTCACTCTTTTCGTCAACTGGATCTACCACGAACAGCTTCCACATGGCACCCAGTGGCTCCAAATCGGCGGCGAACCTCAACCCGAACCTAGCCGCCTCGACGTAGCCATCAATCTCCTTCGACTCAAGGCCTCCGCGCTCGCTGACCGCATCGACGCCCCCGCTTACAAGAAAGCGGTGCACAACGACTTCGTCGAAGCAGACGGTGAAAGGGAGAGGTATACTCCATCATATGAGTACATCATCTACGCCTTCAACCACTTCAAGCCCGATGACATCGTCCTCGACTACTTGGTGGGAAAGCATGTTGCGCAGTGGACCGACAAATCCGACAGTGACGATGACAAGAAGCTTTTGACTCAAGTCTCGTACGAGTTCCTGATGCGTGTCAATGTCAAGAATGGTCAGCGAAAGGGTGATCCATCGAGTGTGCCGAACAGTGGGAACCAGATGGTCATCTGTAACTACCACATCCACGACTCGAATGCTGAGCGTGACGCTTGTATGTTCAACGACGAGTGCATTGAAAAGGACACTTTGTGAGAGCGTCGCTGCTTGGTGAGTTTAGTCGGATGCCGTGCGGGTAAAAGTTTTCTTCTAGCGTGGTCTTTGTTTCGACAGACAGATGTTTTGCGTGTTTTGCGTTTTTAATCATTGTGGCTAGAGTCGGGTATGCGATGCAAGAGTCCAGACTTGGTAGAAGAATATTCACGTTCAATGAACTATACAGACGAAATACGCATGGCTTGACCATTGTGTAGTGAAGTTCAAAACTTACGATTGAGGCAGACATAAACAAGGTCGAATATCTCGCAGCAGCCGACGCAGACCAAGTCGGGGATAGTATTACTAGACTTTTGATGCATACAATCATCCTGTTTCACGTTTAACCAGGTCTCCGTTATTGTATATCAAAGTCTAGACCACACGTTCCTTCCACTCCTGGCCGACATACCGCGCCTTCCTCAGTTTTTTATTTACTTCCACTTACGCTTAGTGTATCGCCCTCACCTCCGCTAACTTCTACCCCCATAGCGATCACCTCTCCCTCTCTCGTTATCGTGCCGCTCGTTCAAAATGGCTGAGGGGAATGACAGTCCTTCGGCAACGGCGTCGCCGCACCTAGGGTAAGTATCTCTTCGATGATGAAGGCTGAACGGCTAACGTGCGAGATAGCGTTGCCGCATCAGGAGACATCGTATCAATCACCGTTGGACCCGACAAGAAGCAATTCCGCGTTCACAAAGATACCCTCTGCCATCACTCCGAGTACCTCCGCACAGTGTTCAATGGCAGATGGGCGGAATCTGACAACAAGGCCGTCGTTCTCGAAGACGTTGACACTGGTGTGTTCGGCATCTTTATCGACTGGCTATATACTCAACGACTCCCCAAACCCTCTGCCTGGTCTTAAGTTTACGAAGCCATCACTACAACCAAGGTACTTCGCCGCAATGGGCCTCGCCAGATCCTCCAGCTTCAAGCCTGTTCATTCGGTGACAGGATAATGGCACAAGGATTCCTGCAAGCCGTCCACAACCAGTATGTGGACTCCCGGGCTGGCGGTTTTCCCTAGCCCCAAGAAATTGTCTACGCATTCGAAAATTTCCTAAAAGATCATCACATCCAACATTATCTTATTGCCTTGCACTGCGCCTTTTGGAATGCGGCTCCAATACCACATACAAAAGGAGACGGGAAGATATGGCACAGCTGTCGACTATTGCTCGTACCATCTCCACTCGAATGAGGACGACCGGCAGAAGTGCTCGGACTGACAGAAGTGGGCTGACCGCAGGTAGTAAACATGCCTATAGAAGAGCGAGATGTCCGAAATGATATTGGTCGGTGGATACGAGACGAGCGATTGGCAGGGCAATATGAGATCTTTGGATGTCCCAGAAGAGGCGGGGAAAATCTGATGTGGACGCTTAACAATTTGCTCCCTACAGAATGTATGAATATAGAATTGAAGGTTAGCCAAAGCTCAATCGAGCGTTGTGATCGTGTGTATAATATTCTGAGTGACCCAAGTGCGGTTCTAGAACAAAACTCGGCTGCCCCGTTCTACTGGTTTATACTCCGTAAAACCCCGCTAGAGTTTTGTTACTACCTTTACCTATTTCAAGTATGTGAGCGAACAATCATCATTCTGCTTACTAACCCATCCATTCGCTGTTGACATCCGCCTTCACCTGCCAACCTCACAACAAGTGAACACTCGCACCTCGACACCGCAAACCCACAACACCACTATTCATACCCTTCGCTATACCTACATTTGCCATGGGCGTTAGCAACGACGAACCGCCCACAATTGCGTATGTCTCTCAGCCATCCTACAATCATATATAGATTGTATGCTGACGCCGTGACCACAGATCCGCCACCGGCGGAGACATAGTGACGGTCGAAATTGGCCCGGATACCAAGTTGAAATTACACGAAGTTCTACTGGTTTATCACTCGGAGTACTTCAAGAAAGCGCTGAATGGACCATGGCAAGAGGCGGATGAGCGCACAGTGCGTCTGGAAGACGTCGAGCCTGGTGTCTGTTAGTACCGTCCTACCCACGAGAAGAAGTAAAGGATGCAGCACGACTGCTTAGAGATATACTACAATGATCGGACTCGCACTAACTTCACTCCAGTCCGAATGTTTGTCGCATGGATGTACAACCCCGAGAGCATCGTACCATGGTGGGAGGCCAAACACGCCGACGTAAACAAAGACGGTCTTCATGTCGTCCTCCCTCTCGCCAAAGCCTATGCACTGGGTGACCGGATCATGGCGCCCGTGTTCCGCCGAGCCGTGAACAGCCAATTTATCACAAACTGCGAAGATCGGTTACTTCACACCTGCTCTGTATACGAAGTTGCCATCTGGGCCTTCAACAACATCCCCGCAGACCGGCCGATACTGCAATTCCTAGCGGACTTTCACTGTAAGCGGTGGTATCCGGGAGGGGATAGGGTCGAAGAGGCGCGGCTATACGACGAGCTTCCACCGAGTTTCCTTCTCCGTGGATTTCGAAAGGCTAAGGAGAGACCTTTCGCGGCTTTCGGAAATCGATGTTACATTGAGCATGAGTCAGTTGCTGAGAAGAACAAGTGTTGGGCGAGGAAGAACGTTATGCATATGGTTTACAACTCGCAGCTGGATCTCGCTGAATTCAAGAACTGAATAGGGGTTGCTGGGCAATACTGAGAGGTAGTCTTCTTCCCAGAGTATAGCAAAAGACCTGCTAGTAGCGTGTGGGGTATATAAGTATAGGGTAATAGAGATGAATCATGGATGAAGCAAGCCATTGAATCCAAAGTGTTGCGAGATGTGGTTGGCAATGGGTGACACATCGGAAAATGATGGCCTATCGGAACCAACACCAGTTAGCCCGTGCCAACCCAACCCTAGCTCCAGCACACACCACCAATTCGGCTGACTCCCCACACCTCCGCAACCCCGCGACCGCTTCTCTAGTTAAACATACTATGGCCTTCAGATCCCCATAGCCTCGGTTCAGGCAGTTTCATCCATGTCTAACCCTCTTACTCCAGCGAAGAGGTTCGCCTCATCTTTCCCGCAATGCTCACGATGCGGCAACCAGCGAGCTCCCGGACAGCCGCGGCGGTGGATCAGGAGTACCCAAGCACCTACGAAGAGACCCAAGACAGCCATTTTCTTCCCTGGTACGCTTTGAAACACTTCTTAACTCTCTAATTGCATTATAAGCTCTCACATACTGACATTACATCAGGCCAGGGCGTCCAAAGAGTCGGCATGGCCACACCCTGGCTTGAGGCCTTCCCACGCACCGCCAAACCCCTCCTCGAAGAAATCGACGCAACCCTCAACGTCCCCCTAACCCGCATAATTGAATCCGGAACAAACGCCCAACTAAACCTGACCGAGAACTCGCAACCTGCTATAATGGCCACATCCTACCTCATCCTCCGCATCCTCGAACAAGAATTCAACTTCAACCTCGCCGAACGCGTCGACATCACCCTCGGACACTCGCTCGGTGAGTTTGCCGCCTTGGTAGCGGGCAGATACCTCACATTCGGTGACGCGCTTCGCCTGGTACGGAGACGAGCTGAGGTCGTATCGCGATGCAGTCAGGAAGCCGTGGAAATCGAGGGCGGAGAATTCGGCATGGTGGCTTTAGTCTGCGAATCAGAAACACACATGAAGTCTCTCATCGACGATATCCACGAGTTTCTCGGCCTCTCTTCGCAGGGCTCCAAATCCGATTCCGCGGACCACGTCCCCGCCGTCCAGCAAGTCCTGATCGCCAACATCAATAGCAAGAACCAGATTGTGCTGAGCGGGAGCATCGAGAGGATCAATACGTTGATGACGAATCTGAGGCAGTTTGGGGGCCATGATCCGAGGAGTGTGCGGTTGAAGAGCGATTCTCCGTTTCATAGTCCGATTATGGTGCCTGCGCAGGAGACGATGAAGAGGTTGCTTTATAAAGAGAGGGCGGATGGGTCGGATATTGTGACGTGGCCGGGCATAATGCCGTGTATTTCGAATGTGTCGGGCAGGCCGTTTCAGAGTAAAGAGCAGTTGAAGGATTTATTGGCGAGGAGTTGTGTGGAGACGGTGCAGTGGTGGCGATCGATTAAGTATCTGCATGAAGAGGAGAAGGTTAAGCGGTATGTAGGCATTGGGCCGGGCAAAGTGGGGAGGAATCTTGTGGGCAAGGAGGTGGGCATGAAGGGTGCTGGGAAGGGGGGCGGTGTTTGGGGCATCACGAGTCCGGCGGAGATGGAAGAGGTAGTCAGGGCGCTGGACGATACCGAGAATGTTGAGGAAGACTGAATATTCGCTAGGATCAAGACAGGGAGGCAAAGAAGATATTCATCTACGTGGGGCAGGAGCTACTCTGTCAATAGCTCCTCTCGCTTTCGTAAGATATATATGTGAGAGTGCCGATACCATCTTCTTCCTCTCGCCCCTTCATCCCTCCGATGGTGCACGGTCCCCACCCGCCTTCACCTCGCATCCTCTCTATAGACCTCTACGAGCTCTGGATATTGAGCCCGGCATCGACCTGGATCCGCATCCCCGTCATACTCGTATTCTTCGCCAGCATCACAAACGCATCGGCGCAGTCATCTAGAAACGTCTCATGCTTCAGCGCCGCGCGATCTTTGACGGCAGTAAGCACTTCCTCGGAGTATTTAAGGCCCTGCATCAAGTCATCAGCAACGTCCTGTAATCCTCATCACCAGCCTCAAACCACCAAACAAAAACCCGATCATCACGACCTCTAAAACGAGAAAGAGAAAGAAAAAATAAAAGCGCAACTCACCCACTCAGTAAGCAACAACCCCGGCAACACGGTATTGACCCTGATCCTCGGCCCCTGTGTCGACGCCAAACACTTCACCTAAGTAGGGGGTACAAGGTTAGCAAAGCTCGTCCAAGGGTGTGTCAGTGTGCATTGTATCAGTCTCTATTGTCTTAGAATGGGGAGGCCAAGGTCTCACAGCTCAGTGGGTGGACTTTTGTACTTTGGGTTTACTTACGAGCTGGAACTGCGCGGCTTTGGTCACGGCGTACGGCATCGAGGAGCCGCCTTGGGAGATTGCGGCGACGGAGCCTGTGGTGATGAGGACGCCGCCGTCGGGGTTGGCGTCGAAGGTGGGTTTAGCGGCTTTGAGGAGGGCGTGGGGGACTTTGACGTTGGCGGACCAGCACTGTTTGCGGGTGTTAAGATAAAGGTTGGAGAGGACAGGGGGGGGGGGGCGTACTTTATCCCATTCATCATAGCTCATGGCGTCTAGGTCGCTGAAGTTGGAGAAGCGTGTCCAGCCCTGTGATTAATCATTAGCATCATCAGCTTGCCTATAAGTACCCTTCGAAAGAAGGCAGAAAAGGGGGGGGGGAGGAGGGTTAGATTAGACTTCGCATACGTACAGAATTCGCAAGCACGATATCTATCCCACCCAAGCCCTTGATCGTTTCCTCAACCGCACGTGCGCATTCATCCGTGCGGGTCATATCCTGTCATTGTATCGCATCAGTACCAGTACCAGTATCAGCATCAGCAAAGCGCAATGATCCCACCTCTCCAACAACCATTAATTCCAAACCCAAGCCGCTGCTTGTCGTACACGTAGAGAAAAAAGGGCAAGGATAGAATAGGGACAAAAACTCACGGCCTGCACAATAACAGCTTTAACACCATGCCTCTCACACTCTTCCCGTACCTTCTGTGCCGGCTCGAGCCGGTTGAAGTAATTCACCGCGACATTGCAGCCCTGTGCCGCAAAGGTGGTGCTGAGGAGCGCGCCGAGACCACTTATCTCCGCGTAGAAAATCAGCAATTCGTACCTTCCTCTTCTCCCTAATGTATCTTTTTGCAAAATTGGGTGTGGGTAGTGGGAAAGAGAGGGGTGCGAGAAGAGGAGATGGAGATGGAGGAGGTTGCTTACGCCGAACCTCCTGTAACTAGCACATTGCGGCCTTTGAGCTCGTACGGCATCTTTTACTTCTGAAGATGCGGATATACTGCCTTTCGTGTATTCTCGTGATTGTCAGTGACGATGAGAGGATGTGTAAGTATTGGCGTACGTTCGTAAACTGGGGAAAGGTACAGTACTTGAGCTGTCGGACACCCCGCCGCCGCTTGCTAGATTCATAATCACTGTTTTGGGACAGCTCGCTTGCTGTGTAACTCTACATGTCACAGCTAACCTCGGTCTTGCGCTTATCTCCGTTTATCGGCGATGCAGGGACATTTTCGAATTCAAGCCAGTTCTTACTTACTCAACTTATTCAACATTTTTCATGAGGGAAAACTCAAGAAATACCCTGTTACGCGCTAAGAATATCAAGTTCCCAACCGCTTGACAAAAAAGGGCGGCTGTTCCCTACCATCCAAGTGATCCAAAATGACCCAGAGGGACGACGTACATGTTCTACATATCAGAAAAGTCCAACCCCCAATCATCGCCATCGCCGACTCCCATGCCCATATCCCCCATGTCGTCCAAGTTCAAATCAGGCAAATCGCCCATCTGGATATCGCCGCCCATACCTCCCTGCCCAACTCCAATGGCGCTCAGATCCACACCCGCAGCTGAAAGATCTAGGTCATCCATCGATCGCTGGAGCGCCTGCTTGTTCATGTCGATGTCCATTCCGTCCATGGCAGACATGTCGCCGCTAGCAGCAGCAATGGCGTCCGCGGCAGCGGCATCATTCATCGCTTTGTCTAGATCATTGGAGAGGGATTGCGATTGGAGATTCACAGTGGAGAGGTCAACGTTCGCGTTGGGTAGACCGGAGGCCTGAGATATGGCGGAAAGGTGCGACTCTACACGTCGGTGGAGACGGACAATGGTTTCCGCAGCGAGGGGATCCGATGCGATGACTGCGGAGGCATGGTCAAATTCGAATTTGAGCGCCTCGCGCAGGTTCATGCGAGTCCGTGGTGGTGTGGGGGCGGGAACAGAGCTACCTACCCAATCTACGGGTAGAGCGCTATTGTCGATGGTGGGTGCGCAGATGATGGATACGCCAATGTCGAGGGCTGCAGCTCCGTTTCCAGCATCGGTCTGGGCTTTGATCTCATCGATGATGGCTCGAAGCGTCTTGGATGCTCCAATGAGCTTAATCGACGTGTAAATCTGGCGATGAGTGTAGCTTGGCGGGTTGGGCTGAAGGCCGGCCGAAGAAGCCCATTGGATAAGTTGTTGTACGGTGTGCCGCAGAGAAGTGTTGAGGGTGTTGTTCGTTGCCCTCGTCCACTGATGCAATTCGCCCGTAGACGAGTAAGCCGAGCGCTCGTAATGCAAATTTCCCTTAATAGCCTGCAGAAGCGGCTCGATATCGGTGCGGTTCGGGTGGCGCCGTTTCAGGGTGCGGAAGCACTTCTCGAGCCGTCCAGAGACGGCGCACAAGATGGTGGAATGCATGGCCTGTGCATCCCCGGACGTGGGGGCAGAACGGATGAGCTTCCCGAATGTCTGCATGAGAACGTCTAGATCTTGGTGTCCAGACATCAAAGCATGAGATGCCATCCATGTAAGGCCCCCGACAAGGGCAGGCAGGAGAAAGGTCTCGTGGAGATCTGAAAAGCAATTAGGGCATGCATAGCCTCGTATCAGCCTGACGCCACTTACATTCCAAGCCACCTTTCACAGAGTCCATGGATAGAACGTCCGCTGAACACGCCATCACGGTCTGGCTGAAAAGTGTAGGAACTATGAGGTAGAAATCCTGCGGCTGGCATGACGCGAAGACTTCGTTACTGAGACCTTCTTTGTCCTTGTCATAGAGGTCTCGAAGCCAACTCCCCAGATGCTTCGCTTGCTCCTCTGTCAACTCTTGAGGCGATACACTGCGACTACCACGCTCGAGAAAACGAGCTACAAATGAGTCGCTGTTGATTCCCAAGTCATGATGCGTGATATCATATCGATGAACGAAGGCCACAATCAAGACTAGAATCGCTGCAAATTCGTCATACACCGGCTGGTACTCGCCTAAGACAGTTAGAGCTGGTCCTTGGAGATCTTTAAATCAGCTTACCTTGGTCTCCCTCGTAGCGCCACTCATCCAAGAATTGGCAGAGAGGCCGTAATATACTGACAGGTGATGTGAATTGCAGAATGACATCCAGAGCCTGCGGTTTCTTGGAAATTAGGTTACAGATGGTCTTAAGATACATCGTCATCTGCGTTTCGCAGAGGTGTGATATGAACTAGCTATGTCAGTACTGCCAAGCGCTTCAGATTTCTGCATATACCTCCGTGATGGCACCAACTATGGCCCCGGCATTTCCATCTGGGTTATCCAACTCGTCGATGTACATGTTGACCTTCTCGAAGTTGTCTTTACAATGGGCTAGCAACTCCAGCTTGACGTACTTTGTTTCGGGCGGGCCTTGCATAGGCGTTTCTCCAAGCAATCGCTCAACAGTGCTGGTCTGGATGAGTCCTTGCAGCGCACAAGCGTTGAGGAAGTCCTGGCGCACATCAGAGAGAGGGTTGTTGTTTCCCATGATATCGAAGCCTTGGGAGAACGATGGGAAGGCGTTCGGATCCACATGGCTTAGAGCTTGAGTAATACACATCTCGGCGTTCATTGCGTACATTGGAGCAGCAAGCTGGGTTAGAAGTAAGGGTATCTTGTTGATAAGGAACGATTTCAAACTGAAGATAGTTTGACTTGATTCGCTCCGATACATGGCATTAGCCAGTATGTCGAAGGATGCGGTTACGAGATGCGTCGCCATCGTTTGGGCATCCATCTGTCAGAGTTAGCTTGGATCTCTTAAACCCGGGCCCGTATTACCTTGTAACGCGTGTGTAGGTAGTTAGTGATTAAAAAGTCATCAGTCAGCGGTCGTGCAACAAGCTGCTTTGGTCAGTCGTCTGCTCGGGTCCGAAGAGTAAGGATCGATATTACTAATGAGTTCAAGAATATGTAGAGGCCTGCTCTTGTATTGATCAAAGGAAGATCTATGACTGCGTCCAACTGCAGTGCAGCAACTTCAAGCTTCGCATTTTCGTTTGCTTGCTCGCCGGCATCGGTTGCAGTCTTGTTGTGAAAATCATGTTCTTTCTGGTTTAATTCTAGTCGATTCGCTATCTGAATCGAGGTTTGCGACAGAAACGGGATGAAGCTCGACAATGCTTGAGCAAAATGCTTGCGAACCTCTACTACTCTCGTTAGCTCATATGTGATAACCGAAACCTGTTCAATTGGTGCAATCAGGCGGGTACCAGATCTCGTGTCCAGCTGACGAGGAAACACCCACCTTTGAGTTCATCCTTGTTCAACAACTGAAGGATCTTGTTGTTTTCGATCAGGCCCACCACTAGCATGCCGAGAGCTTCCCGCACATTGATAGACTGTTGCTGGGGGTGCTGCTGAATGCCTGTCAGCGCCTGCATCATAGAGTCGCTCGTATGTGAGGTGACCATCGCGGACATCCAAGTCGTCACGACACACAAGGTCCGGAATCCCTCTGCATTGGTGGCTGGTCGTTCAACACGCTCTCCAGAGAACGCCTTGTGCAGGCGATGGAAGATGATCTCTTCCAAATCCGACGGATTTCGCCATCTTGAAGGGTCTTCGGGATCTGGCTTTTCCTCTGCTATTGCTGGGCGGTCCTTTGAGTATTGAAAAGCCGATGCAAGGACATCGGACGTATCTACCCTTTTCAACGCCAACAGTCGCTCAATGTACACAACAATACGTGGGTCAAAGCTGTTTGCATCGGCAGATCGCGGTTTGAGTAATAGCGCGACAATCTTCCGTCCCGGGAGAGGTGATCTGGTGTGCAGCTGAGTGACAGCCGCGTCGAACAGGTCAGCATGGATCCTTCTCTCGAGACATCTGTCAAGGAAGAGGCCCCACTCCTTGACGAGAGGATCCATCATCCATGAGGGCGCTCCGGCCTAGAATTGGTTGGGTGGCTAGAATATTGAGGCGTGGTGGTGTGTTGGGATAAAGGCAAGCTTCCTGAAGACGCGATGAGTTCCGCCGATCTGAGCAGGGATGTGTCTTGGCAGATAGATGGCTGGGAGCAGGCGAACGATCATGACTCGGAGAATACGAAGCCAACTACAGGAGATCCTAGAACACCTGAGATGGTGGTGTCCTGCAGTATCGATTGACGAGATCCACGTAAATACGGAGTAGATCGTCATGCAGGGCGGCCGAGGCGGGAATGTCAAGCACGCCGTGGCTGGCAAGGTACCTGAAGGTAGTACACAGAGGCGGGAACCCTTGCGCGTGTCACAAACATATTGTTTTTGTGTTCATATGTGAGCGTCATCACGATCTCAACACCACTGCTTAACGGAAATCATTGTTTGTCATTATTAGGTTCCAGGGTGTATTAACGCATTCCCCCCGAAGAAGACGAGACGTACCCCCTGACGCAGCTGATTCCTTCCAACGCCATGCATACACGAGGAATGCTATTCTTGCTATCGTAGTCGCCCAGTTGTAGTTCTTATTTCTTCGACTCAAACTCAAGGCTCCGGACGCCTACTTGTAGATGTTGAAGCCGGTGCTCTTGGGCCAAGCATCCAATCCTCCATGGCGATGAACTGACCCCAAGTGCTGTCAGCGCTCACAAGTTCCGCCTCAGAAACGTCCTGGAGCGGCTTGACAAAGGGGACCGTCTCGTGCGGACCCATGTCATACTGGACCTTGACGCTTGCCCAACCGACACTCTTCGCGGCGAACAGGTAGTTGCGTCGCTCGCACTCGTGAACAGGCCCGACTCCTTTCCGCCAGTCGTCGCCAAAGAAACCATGCATGACCGGCTCCCTATCCATTCCAGTGATGACGAGTCGTCGTATATATGGAACCAGAGAGACCCACGTAGGCATGGGCTGGCTCGAGGAATTGCTCACAGGGCCGGGTCTTGGCCAGGGTAAATTGTAGGCCCCGGGCCCAGAAGAGTGGGGTAGTGGTCCGGTTGAATTGGCAATTGGGCTCGCTGACCATTGGAACGGGAGCTGGATATTGATCAGAGCGGCGACGGCATGCACACCGGGATTGTGCTGGGCGTGGTCGAGAAAGTACCGCTGGCAGCTCTGATATGCGGGATGCCATTCGAAGATGTCGAAGTGCGGTGCGCCAGGACTTGTACTGCTTCCCGAAGCTTCGGGTGATTTTGATGGGCCTGAGCCACCGCCACCAAAGGGACCTTGTCGTGGGGTATGGAATGCCGGATATCCACCGGGGAAATGAGTCGTGAATCCTGGGTTCGACATGGCGGGAATAATCAGGATGCTGCAGCTACTGCAGGAACAGGTGAGTCAGCTCGTGTAGTTGGCTGGGCGGGGGAACACCAGTTTATGTGTTCGCGACTCACCGTCCGTACGGCGGCTGGGGGCCGTAGAGAATGCTATAGCAGGCGAGGTATTTAGGTATCTTGGTCTGGGAGAGGCGCTGTCAGGCGTTGGTGCGAGATGAGCATACGCAGCGGCGCTACCAGGCTCTTATATCTTGCTCCCTTGTGATGCTCATGACCAGTGCAATCGGGCTAGGAGAGTGGCTTTCGGGCGCCTCCTACGACCGAATATTGAAGCCCCAGTGAATCTCACTTGATGCCAAATAATCCCTGATGTCTAAAGTCGAGGCGTCCTCGGCTGCTGTCCCTGCTACGATCGCTCCCAGGGAATCTATGCGGAGGCCTTCCGGGCCAATTGAGATGGAAGAAAGCGTCGGGAGGCGGAGATAGGGTCACAGGTGTGGCTGTTCACAGTCGAGGTTGGCGGGGTGGTGGTGCTGGTGGAGGTGCCCGAGGCTTCAGCGTGTTCTGTATGGCTTCAACACCAACGCTTGTCGCCATCAAGCTCCCCCTACGGCTGTGGCCGTCTGCGTTTCAGCTGCGCGCTGCCCTCTGAGCCTCGCACGCAACAATTTTCGGTGTCTATGATGCGAGGCTGCATGTCTACCCCGGGGTCAGTACTTGGCGGGAGCGTCGGGCGGTGTCCACGGAAATCTGGACCGTTCATGGCTAGGACGCACCAGCCCGAAGCCGCCTCGTTGCTTTTGATCTGCCACAGAAGTCGCCGAACGACTGGAATTGACAATGCGCCGCTGAACGCCTTCCAAACCTGTGGCAGCGTCAAACGGACTCTCTAGCTGGTCGGCGGACGCTGCTACGCGTCGAGCAAGCACAGTACACCACCTTCACCAACCGCAGCACTTGAGCCATCCCGATCCACTGCCGACGCCAGCATGCAGTTCTGTCTGTACCAGGACAGCTGCTTCATCGCCATCTTGGGAATAAAGAATGACCTGCTCTCCGTCAGCGCCTGCTCCTCGTCGCCGACCAATATTGTCTCCAGCACGAGCTATATTGGGCAAGTACTATGATCCAGTAGCAGTCACAGAAGTTTATATCAAAAGGGAAGTGGCTTGCTTTTGACTATGAAACGCTTTTTCCTTAGCACAACTCAACTCCTCGAAACCCGGTTGCACAGCCATTCCACCTTATTATCGTATCCATCTCGGTCAAGCTTACGTCACGTTTTCCGCGCCCATGCCTAGTTCCGCAATCACAATTGCTGGAAAAACCGCCTCCGACCACGACAGTGGGATTTACGTTGGCCCGACAGCTTGGAAAGCGATCTCAGTGATACATCCAATCTGCATGCCATCCGAACATCTGCGACCTGCACCGCACATCACACATCACATTTTCACGTCTTCATATTTCACAACCCCCTTCTGCATCGTTGATAATCGCCTATCTTGCCTGTTCTTAGTCAACTCGTCTCCATGGCCTACTCGCTGGCCTCGCGCACCAAGGCTAGTGTTCATCAATGATCGCCCCAAAAACGCCCACATTGACGATTGCAGCTCGCCAATGGCTTGTCCATGCCGACAATACACCTCGGCGTCTACCTGACGTCGGGGCGGGAGACGCATGACGCAGTTCAGTGGGCTCTGGAGGTGTGCATGCTTCCTGTTCCTGAGAGTCCACATAGCATCGTGATACAATATGCTTACACTATTACTACCAGGCTGGCTATCGCGGGTACGTCATCACCTTTTCAGCCCTTGTATAAATAACCATTGACGATGGGCGCAACCAGTATTGACTCGGCCCAAATGTACAACAATGAAAAAGAGTCGGGGCAGGCTATCCTTGACTTCCTCTCCAGCGATGTCAATACGCAATCGCTCAAACGGGACGACATCCACTTCACTTCCAAGCTGGCCTCGAACTCGTCATATGACACAGCACGCAAAGCAATTACGCAGTCGGTCAAAGAGTGTGGATTAGGCTACATTGATCTGTTTCTCCTTCACTCACCGTATGGTGGCAAGAAAGCCCGTCTTGAGAGCTGGAGAGCTGTCGAAGATGCAATCAATGACGGGGAAGTCAGAATTGGGGGGGTGTCCAATTATGGCGTCAAGCATGTCCGTTCCCTCGTCTCCTCCTTACCTTTCTAGCCATATACTGGCGAGACATACGGATGTTCGAGAGCCGTTCCGCGCCTCGTGCAGATGGCCGTGGAGAGCTTGGCTAGCTGGCACATACAAGCACCACATGCACAGCGGGAAACGCAAGCCCATTTGGTATGCAAAAATGCGGATTGCCTTTTTGCCGTGCGAACATCTGCATACGGCCGCCATGTGCAACATGCAGCACTGCCACAACGCAGTGAAGCTGAAGTGGGTACCCCGAATAATCCACTAACTCCTGCCAGCTGCAAGAGCTTCTAGATTCCAACCCAAGGGTACCTCCAGCTGTGAACCAGATCGAAATCCATCCCTTCAACACGCGCTTCGACATTGCGGACTACTGCCAGTCACACGACATTGTCGTGGAAGCCTATGCTCCTCTCGTCCGAGCGATGCGTATGAAGCACCCAACCATCGCATCTCTGGCGAAAAAGTATTCGTGTACGCCTGGGCAGCTGCTCGTTCGCTGGAGCCTGCAGCACGGCTACGTTCCGCTGCCCAAGAGCGTGAACAAGGCTCGGATCGCGGAGAATGGGGACATCGGGGGGTTCACGATCGAGGACGGCGACATGAAGACGATGGATGGGCTGGACGAGCATCTAGTGACCGGTGAGTGTTTCTTTCCCTCTTCTACAACACAACAACCCCCATCTTGCACGGCCTACTGCGGCGCGGGCACCGATTTCGGCGTGGTTACGGAAAAGCAACTTTCTCGTGTATGGCTGACTGTTCAGACTGGGACCCCACCGGTACTGCCTAAGATAGTCTGAAAGGTGAATAGCGCACGCGCTGATCGCGCAGCAGAGTGCCCGCGTGGGATGCTGAAGGTTGAAAAATGTATGTGCAGGACACGCAGAGAGTGGCATGATGGAGGGGGAATTCTAAGCGAAGCTGCATCAGCGCAGCGGTTCGTAGGATCGCAACAATAATTGACGGCCCTTCCCCTTCAGCCTCCATGCACAAGTGAAAAAACCCGCGATGCGTGGAAAAGCATCCCACAGCCAGAGCCTCCCACGAAGTCCCCCCAGGACCCTGCAGACACCGACGTAACAGTTATGTCGCGCTAGGCCCGCCGAGGTCGCCGTGACGGCGAACTATGACAGTATACACTCGCGGGTGCTATGGGCGCAGGCCGATGGGACGCGACGTCGATTGGCTCGCGCGCTCCTTATCAGTTCGACGCACACCACGGTTTGCGTCGCGGAAATCTAGACGGTAGGCGATTGACCGGCCGCAGAGCTGATGGCAGATTTGTTTTGTGGGTATGGCTACAGATGGAGGGGCGGGCGCGCGGGCGAGGGGCGGGGTGTAAACGGGAGGTTACGGCTGCGATATCGTCGTCAGGAGGCAAAGATACGTCTATATAAGTTGGTGAGAGGACCGTTTTCGTAGAACTCTCTCTCTCTCTATTCTCTCGAACCCTGCTTCTTCATCTTGCCCTGAGGTTCGACTGCTGCTTCATACCGTACTCCCCGAGACCCCCCGATTCTTCCATCCACAATGTCTGAGCCCGAGTTTGAGCAAGCCAGGAAGGGTACGTCAATCACCGTCTTTCTTCATATCTCTCTCTTCAATCGAGCTTCGTGAAACTCCATGGAGCTTCATGACGCTTCGCGTCCATCTTCAGGGCCGTTGGATGTGCCCATCGCACCTTCCTCACACTCGCCCAAAACACCACGCTAACAGCCCCCAGAGCTCGTCTCCACCCTCGAAGCCTCCTCCCTCTTCGAAAAGAACCCCGAGTACAAAAAGGCCCTCGAGGTCGTCGCCATCCCCGAGCGCGTCATCCAGTTCCGCGTAGTCTGGGAGGACGACAAGGGGCAATGCCAGGTCAACAAGGGCTACCGCGTGCAATTCAACTCTGCCCTCGGTCCCTACAAGGGCGGTCTCCGCTTCCACCCGACTGTCAACCTATCTATCCTCAAGTTCCTGGGCTTTGAGCAGATCTTCAAGAACGCTCTGACCGGTCGTACGTTCGCACCTTTTGGTCATGCGACCACGCCATGATTGGACAGAACTGACAACCACACAGTGCAGATGGGCGGCGGCAAGGGAGGAGCTGACTTCGATCCCAAGGGCAAGTCGGACAATGAGATCCGCAAGTTCTGCGTCTCCTTCATGCGCGAGCTCTCCAAGCACATTGGAGCCGACACGGACGTCCCCGCCGGCGACATTGGCGTTTCCCCTCGTGAGATCGGCTGGATGTTCGGCACCTACCGCGCGATTCGAAACCAGTGGGAGGGTGTCTTGACCGGCAAGGGAGGCTCATGGGGAGGATCTCTCATCCGGCCCGAGGCCACTGGATACGGTCTTGTCTACTACGTCGAGCACATGATCAATTACGCTTCAGGGGGGAAGGAGAGCTTCTCTGGGAAGCGCGTTGCCATCTCCGGCTCTGGCAACGTCGCTCAGTACGCAGCACTCAAGGTCATCGAGCTAGGCGGTACCGTCATCAGTCTGAGTGACAGCAAGGGCTCCCTCATTGCTCCCGAAGGCAAGGGCTTCACTCCCGAGGACATCAACAAGATCGCCGCGCTCAAGGTCGAACGCAAGGCCCTCACTGCCTTCGAAGGCCACTCCTACACATACCACGAGGGTGCCCGTCCTTGGACCCTTGTCGGCAAGCTCGACGTCGCCCTCCCCTCAGCGACCCAGAACGAGGTCTCGGAAGACGAAGCCAAGGCCCTCATCGACGCAGGCGCCAAGTTCATCGCCGAAGGCTCCAACATGGGTTGCACACAGGAAGCCATCGACGTCTTCGAGACCCACCGCAAAGAGAATGCCGGAAACGCTATCTGGTACGCCCCCGGCAAGGCCGCCAATGCCGGCGGTGTCGCCGTCTCTGGTCTCGAGATGGCGCAGAACTCGCAGCGCATCAAGTGGTCTTCCGAGGAGGTGGATGAGAAGCTCAAGGGCATCATGAAGAACTGCTTCGAGAACTGCTTGGACACGGCGAAGGAGTACATCACGCCGAATGAGGCCGAGTTCCCTAGCTTAGTCGCTGGCGCCAATGTCGCGGGCTTCAAGAAGGTCGCCGCTGCCATGAAGGACCAGGGTGACTGGTGGTGAAAGACTACACTTCACTGCCTGGGCCAGTTGTGATGGCTGTTTCTGTGTATAGCTAAGGCGAGGGAGTTTTTGGCGCTTCGGCATCTGTATACTTCAACCTTCAATTTTAAGAGGGAGGGAGGGAGGGAACTGATCTGTACATAAATTCGTTTTAATGATACCTCATGATATCAAGGTTTACGACAAAAAAATAATTCCTTGGCTTTTACACCCTCTCTAAACCATTCAACACTAACAAAGGCTTCCCGATCATTCTGCCCGCCCTCCGCCGACATCCTCCGGACCGTCAAACCTCCTCCTCCTGCCTCCTTACACCGACATCGCCAACTCGCCAGCCCACGCATCAACCTAGTTCCGCTACGTTCCGTCTTCTCCCCCAACCCCCGAGCGCGACCAGCTTGTTTAGGCCGTCAGGGGCCTGAAACCTACGTGAAGTCCAAGTTATCATCGAATAACAAGATCCACTTTTCCGCCCAAGCAGAGACAGTTCTCGACAACTCTCGACAGGGGCACTTGCGCAGGACACTGTGGGGAACAGGAACGAGAACGGGAATGGGAATGTGTGGCAACGGTAGGTATTCGGAGAATATTCTCAGTTAAATAGTGGATGTATACAAAGGTATGGTGGTACATGGTTGGTGGGAAGTTTTAAGATCGGATCAGTGAGAGATATTATATTAGTGGTGAGATAGGAGAGAGCCTTCCGGCAAAAGGGTTGGCCTTTTTATATAACGTGAACTAGATGGGAAGAAGCAAGTGAAAGTCCACAATTCGAGTTGAGAAGTAAAGACGAGATGAATGAAGACTTACACACGTGTGCATCCAAACTTCAATGCTATGCTGATGACTAGGGCCCTAAGATACGTGCCAGTCCAGACCGAGCCACCAACTCCATACCCTATGCAATCAATATCGTGTGTGGAGCGCCAGGAAATAAATATCACAAAGACAGAAGCCCTTCAAAGATTGTGTCCACGTAGCAGCTCTTCGTCAACTTGCATGCCGTTGATGCGCTTCTTGGAAAACTCGAATGCAGTGAAGAAAATGGCGTTAACAACGCAAGAGCGGCCCATAGAAACCCCGAGGCCTGTAGAATGCATTAGTATGTTAACAGTCGGAGATGTGGAGTAGAAGTAGTCATACCGCGATACATCCGGGGGTTCATGAATTGGATCTTGGGCATGCTTTGCTTGCCTTTGCCACCGACAAGGCAGTTGCGCTGGTATATGCTCTTCGCTGTATCTATCGGAAAGATCTGGATGCCATGTTAGTCACCTTCTGTCTTGATCATAATTCAGAGACAGAGAACATACACATGCCCAGCTAACCAGCCCGCACATGCCACCAGCGGTGACAACAGCCAAAGGAGACGTAGGAGAGCTTCCTCGCGCATTGGCCAAAAGCTGCTTGATGCTCTCATACGTGACGAAGTAGATCCCGGTGCCAATTGTGTCGCGCACTTGGCTTGTCAGTCACTGTCGCTATTACGCTTCAGATGTGCGAGCACTCACTGAGATGTAAGTGAAATCCAGAATATAGCCCCATCCAGCCCCGATGCCGAACTAAGTTCTGGGCGGTCCTGAATGTGCCGAGATTCTGGTAGCTCTTGCGCACAGCTTCATTGGAGCCACCACCATCCTTGCGATCTGCCATCAAAACCGATATCTGAGCACTCAGCTTGGTCAACTCGAAGGGACCTGCCACTTATCAGCTGCATCATGGTTTTATGTATTCGATTCCGTACAAGCAATAGTTGTGATGACCGCGCCAGCCGTCGCGCCTGACAGTCCAAAGCATGCAATTGTAGATATAGTCGGCAGCGCATCCTTTGTATTTGCAATGACTAGCGGAGAGCTCCCAGTGGTCTTATAGATCCAATCGTCGAGCGTGTACTTGGATTTCTGGTATATCGAGAACGAGACAGTCCGGACCAGAGTGATGCTTGCGAGGGGAGACCATACGCCTGTCGTATGTTTAGTTAGTAAGGGCCTCTATGGATTGTGCAGACTGCAAGCATACCGCGCCAGAATCCATTGAAGCCCTCGGTCTTGTATGTATGGCGCACGCAGTCGGGGAAGGACTTGAAGTTGTATCTAGCTTCGTTAGATGTCGTCGGCGGAGAGATGGGAGGTGGTGGTGGTGGCATACGCTTGCAGTCGTGTCTTGACGGAATCGAGGGGATACTGGGACCGTTAGTACTGATAAATCCTCTATAAAGCTGGGGAATGGTAGTCGGCGTACCGCGGCAAATGTCGAAAGCAAGCTGCTGGAGCTGGCCGCCACTTCGGTGCGGTACCTCTTCGTCCACCTCTTTGCCTGCTCGCTTCGCAGAACGGTGCGCGACACATGCTGCAGATCTTGCGGCCTGTCCGAGAGACGGGCGGCTTCTTTCCCTTCGACTCCATCCCCGCGCTCGGGCATACTGGCTATCGCTAGCTGAGGAAGACTCGACGTCTTCCTACGGCAATCGCGATGAGGCCAGTAGCCAAGCAAGCTCCATCAAGGCGCCCCTCACGTCCAGCCGCTGGGGGGAGATGGTGTCCTCGATGCTCGAGGGGGCGGGTGTCTGGATGGGGCGTGTATATGCGTGGCGGAGTGACAATGACCGGGAGACGTCGAGGTTGGTGTCGGTGGTGATGAAATGGTGGGGTGGAGCTCACTGCTTTGTGCCATGAGCAGCCCAAAGCGGGCTAAAGCTATGGCAGTGGGGCGTGCAATTGGCCAGCCCGACGATCTTCCGACGATCATCTATGCGCACGCCTACTGCTCCTACTGCTCCAACTACAACTTGAAGAGATGGCTGGACACGCGAACTATTACCACTCAGTACTCATTGTCTACGAATATTCGCATGTTGCCATAGCTTGATGCCATCGTAGGGTGATGCGGGGTCGGCTTGACACATCAAAAGCCGTCATGATAGTTGGACGAATCACCACGCGTCATGCAGATGCTGATGCTGATGCAGATGCAGATAGCTCCACCCATCGAATGAGCTGCACTTTCCACGCTATCGGTGCAGCAGAGGCGTCGAAGAGACGGAGTACACGTTGTAGGCTGTGAACATGTGGAATATGTCCATGTGGTACATTCTGCTGGTTGTCTATGTGCGGCTTGCACGTTCAGTGACTACATACCAGCCACCAGTCAAGACCTGTGCGAGAAGAATCAGTTGGGGTCATTGCTCCAGTCGCTGGTCTCGTAGAGAAGAGAGAACGCTGTGCCACGAGATTGACGCTCGTCGTACCCGTTGCGAGGATCATGCGTTCTTGAGCTGATAATGGTATCCTCGAGATCCGAGTCCATTGACGGTAACGTTGCAGTTTCCCGGCTGTACCACTTCTGAAATAATGGCACATTTCATGTTCGCCAGACCCCGGGGCAGCCGTGCACATCTCCATTCACCCCGTAGAATATGCCCCCTACTGACAGACGTTGGAGCATGCCTTCAATCGTCCTTGCCCATCATCTTCCGCAGTCGCTCCTCTTCTGCTGACCTTTCCGTCTTTCCTTTTGCTTCCCCCACCACCGTCTTATCCTTCTTCTTGCGCGACACATCCGCCATAAAGGCCTCCTTGATTGTGCTCCGGTCGTTGTCTACCCTCTCCAGCTGTCCATGTCGTCTCATGCTCTCCTTATGCCAGCTGATCTGCCCGCCGTCTGCCTCTCTGTGCTTCTGGGCGTTGAGTTTCGCTGCTCGTATTGACGTTCGCGCGTATACGAAGAGGAGACCGGCCATGGTCACGGCTGCTAATGGAGCCATGATTGTCTACATACATAGATCAGCAACGACTAAAGCGCATGTCGCGTGTGGAGACTCACGCGACCATTGATGATGCCTCTGCTCCGCGTCAATCGCGACGACGCGGAGCCAGAAGTCGGCTTGGACACCTCGTTCATCCCATCGGGCCCGCGTGGCATGGACAGTCTTCCGCCCATGTTGATAGCCAAGCGCGACGAAGAGATTGGCTATAGGAATGGTTGGAATGATGTGGAATCAGTATTACTGGAGATGGGACTGGAACGAGGATGTATTTCACAGCAGGCGGCAATCGGCCCAAATCAGGCTAGCGTGCCGCAGCGTGGGACGCACCCTGCATGTTTGGTATTCCGTCATCAGGCAATTTTCAGATCTTCATCCTGCAACACCACGAATTCCATCTGGTCCTCGGCCAGCACAGACAACACTGTGTAGTGACGGCTGTCAAGAATAGTTTCACTGAAGCCCTGCTCGTATTCCTTCCCTGACAAATAATCTAGTGCGACCGCAGCGTCAGCCCGTCCATTCACTGTCATCACGTCGCGGTCCAGAAGGATTAGTAAAGCATAGCTATCTTTCACTTGCGTCATTATTTAAGTCCAACGCCGTCCGCCTGCTGTCTTCATGCGTAGAATACTCACTACCAGAGCCTACAGACTCGTCCCCAGTCTAGCTTTCACTGCTGTCTCATCTACTGCCGCTACTTCATTCGCATTGCGATACCCCGCCATCCGCCCCGCTTCGAGAGCAACAGTGGCATCTGCACGCCTGTCAGCCTTCGCCTCGCACTTCTCCACCAGTCCAGCCATGGCGTCCGACTCCAAAGTATACGACTACCTTGTCATTGGTATCGGCAGTGGAGGTATCGCGTCTGCCCGACGAGCCGCGAAACATGGCGCCAAAGTCATTGCCATCGAGTCGAACCGAATGGGCGGCACCTGCGTGAATGTTGGCTGCGTACCCAAGAAGGTCACCTGGAATGCCGCTGCTATTGCGGAGACGTTCAAGGATGCGAAGGCGTACGGCTTCGGCAACTTCGAGCAGCCCACCTTTGACTGGCCATATTTCAAGAAGAAAAGGGATGCCTACGTCAAAAGACTGAACGGCATCTATGAGAGTAATCTGGACAAGGACAAAATCGAGCATCTGCAGGGACGGGCAAAGTTTGTTGCAAAAGACGAGGTCGAAGTGGCCCTAGCAGCCGGCGGTACCCAGCGCATCAAGGCAAAGAATATACTCATTGCAACCGGTGGACGCCCCAAGGTCCCAAACATTCCGGGAGCTGAGCTATGCATCGATAGTGACGGCTTCTTCGAGCTGGAAGACAGGCCCAAGAGCATTGCAACGAGTGGAGCAGGCTACATTGGCGTAGAAATGTCAGGCATGCTCCACGCTCTTGGTTCAGACGTACACTTCTTCATCCGCGGCCAGAAACTCCTCCGCTCCTTCGACCCCATGATCCAAGACACCATCACGAAAGAATACGAGCGTCAGGGCGTGAAGCTCTACAAGGGCTCCCAGATTACCAAAGTGGAAGACATTGGAAATGGCCTCAAGCGTGTCACATACCAGGACACGGAAACGAAGAACGAGAGCACTTTTGAAGTCGAATGCGTGCTATTTGCGACCGGTCGCGACCCAGAAATCGAGGACCTGCACCTGGAGGAGCTGGGTTTGAGTTTGAACGAGAAGAAACACATCAAGACCGATGAATACCAAAACACCAATATTGAGAACATCTACGCCCTCGGTGATGTTTCTGACCGTGGCTTTGAGCTCACACCTGTCGCCATTGCCGCCGGTCGACGGCTGTCGGACCGTCTCTTTGGTGGTAAGCCTGACGCACATCTCGAATATAGCAACATCCCCTCTGTCGTCTTCGCCCACCCCGAGATTGGGTCTATTGGCCTCACTGAGCCTGAGGCCCGTGATAAGTACGGTGACAGGGTCAAGATCTACAAGACCAATTTCACTGGCATGTATTATGCCATGATGGAACCGGAGGATAAGGGACCGACAGCATACAAGATTATCTGCGTGGGCGAGGAAGAGAAGGTCGTTGGTCTGCACATCCTCGGTCAGGGCAGCTCCGAAATCCTGCAGGGCTTCGGTGTGGCAATCAAGATGGGCGCTACAAAGAAGGACTTTGACAATTGTGTGGTAAGTGATCAGCCTCGCCTCCAATTTTCACTCCTGTGCCATCACTCCATGTCTCAGCCCCTTCCGTCTCCGTGTATGCATATATTGCCCGCATATCTTGCTGCTTGATACCATGACCCTGCATTTTGCGGGGAAGCGAGAATTCGGCGACTTGTCTAGAGGATCTCTTTGCTAATACGATACTGTATTGTAGGCTATCCATCCCGTTTCAGCAGAAGAACTGGTAAGCTGCGCTCCGTGTCCAATTCAGGCACCACGATACTAATTGCGAACCAGGTCACAATGACTTAGAGAAATCTGGATCGCAGGATCCAGTTACCGAACCCTACCGTCGATCTCAATCGCATCGACGGACGAGTTTCTCCGTCTGTACTTCCACCAATCCAACCACCTCTAGCGTCCATCACAACCATGACACTCGAGGCCGACGTGACCTGGTGCAGCAAGGCACCTTCGATAGAGCTTCCAGAATAGAACGTCATTGCATAATCTGCTTCGCTGGCACATGGTCGCCTGCATAGCGCTACAGGTCTTTGTCCCTGGTATTTTCTCTCCTTCGTTTATGCACCTTTGCCCTGTCTTATCCCATACCGTAATCTCAAGCCACCATGTATGGAGGCCCAACCAATGCAACGAGTCTGCGTATTCTCTTCCCCGCACAGCGCCACCCTTCGAACCGAAACTCAATCTCGCCGCACCCCACACTACTGGGCTGGACCTTCATGCAGTTCCAATCCAGCCTACCCCAGACTGATCGGCCTCAGCTAGATGAACCTCACACCGGTATCCTGGATCGTCGTACGATGCGTGGTTCTCGTTTTTGCCTGGCATTTGCCTGGCATTGCTTCTTTTTGTCCTCTTAAACTTCAACCTAAAATACAATTACTCGTCCTTTTTCCTGGATCCGGATCCTTGCCCTGCAACCTTCATGTTCAATAGTATCTCGCGTAGGTGCTGTAGACGCTGTGGCTGCATAGACGTTCGGATGGTATACTGGATAGGGAATTTCGTATGCTCATCTTTGAAGCTTTGAGACCGGATGTCCTGCTGTAATTGGACGTGGTGGGAGGCTCGCCGATTCTAGTTTGTTGTTACGGTTGAATAGACGGTGTTGCGGACCGTTGGTATCCGGTTGGCTTGGCACAATTTTTGCACAATTTTCGCATTGACTTTCGAGATGAGGTTGGGGCTGGGACAGTGGACGTAAGAATGGGGTGAGGAGTATTCGTGATGATAATCTGTAGGTGATGAAATTGTAGGCTGTGAGTTTCCCACGAGCGAAGCGCTTGTTTCCCGACTTGAGTACTGAAGTTCTCCTGCTTGTCTTTCCTTCCCTCGCTTTTCGCGGAGCAGGCACAATCCATCGTTGGATCTATGACTCTTGAGGTCTAGTGACATAAAGAAAAGGACCATTTACCGTCCCTTGCTCTCCAATAAGTATAATCATGGGCATCATGGCTTCTACCCCTCAAGTTAACCCCAGTTAAGTTAACAGCTGCTAACTACCTAGTAAGACTAGGATCAGTCTAGTCTTGATTCTTAACCCCCATGCGCATCAAGCTTTTTGTCCCAGATTTGTAGTCATCCAGTCCAATTTTCTCCTTCCGCCCGCAAGTTTACCAAGGGTTGTGGGATTTGTCGTGGACTCATGGTCAGGGTTCGACAGGGGGCTGAGTACAATTTACTGTACGTCGGCAGCGGCCGCTTACCTATAATGGATGGTTTGGGGGTGGGGGGGGGATGGATGGATGGATGGATGGATAGTGGAGGTAGGTAGCATTGTAGATAGGTAAAGTCTAGTTCAAGGTTGTGCCAGTGTGTTGTATGTGATAGCGAACCATCCGACGGGATACTCTCTTGAGCAGGTATGCGTTCCGGGTCCTGGTGCCCGACGAATCAGGAAAGAGGTCGTGAGTGAATTGCGCGTCGTGAGTCGTTGTGGGGTGCAGGGTGCAGGTGCATGCAGCTTGCAGGTTGCAGCAGGTTGCAGCAGCTTGCAGGTGGGAAGGTTCGGGTTCATTGGTGTTACGCGCGTATGTGTGTGTACGTTCCATAAGCTTTTTTTCGCTGTTCTTTTTCATGCCGCAGGTGCCCTTTTGCGCGCGTCGCGAGAGACGGCGGGGAGTGGGGAGCTGCATTACCCCAGACGCCACAGCTGGGCGGCCTCTCACATCGCTTTGGCTTTCGCTTTCACTCTACTATGTATACTCACAGAACACAAAGCCCGTGCTTACCAAGGTACCTACGTAGTTGTCTATCCACCACATCTACCGAAGCCAGCGCGGATGCATACTACAGAATTTAAAAAAAAAAAAAAACTCACCTATCAAACGTTCCACTCAACGCGGGGGATGCCCTCTCTCATCCGTAGCGATTAGATATTGCTTATCGCCACTTTCGCAATCCTCCCACAGCACTTCTCCAGCTTCTTCATTGGGGGTCCCAGCATGCAGATACTGAAAGCACGTATCGATATCGCAATGGGAGAAAGGCGGGTTTGCCGAGGTGGGGTGGGACGGGCGAATGCGAATTCGCCATGATGATTGCGCGATAACGCACAATGATACCTAGGTACATATAGGTACATGATGCAATGCCTAAGTACATGGTACGGTACCTGGGTACGTCTTCCATGCGATACCATGTGGATGCTACCCACAGACGCTTTCCCACATGAAGTAATCTTCCGGACGCATCTGGCATGCTGGGCCTTTCGTGCATGTTTCTAGACGCTTCGTGCATATCGTACCTGGCTGACTTGTCACCGGACTGATGATGAACGATGATGGGTGGTTGGCAAAGTGTGTATGTAAAGTAGGTTGGGTAGGTTAGGTGGGCTAGGCTTCAAGGTATTGTAAGGGCAAGGTTTAAGTTGCAATCCATCCATAGAGACTTCACCATCTATGCAAGCGCGCAATGCCCTCTATGAACCCAGGCTAATCTATCGGACCTCCTCCTGCTGCTGCTGCTGCTTATGTTGATGACGATGGGAAGTGGTGCTGATGTTCTTACATGTAATATGCAAACACTCTGCGTTTGGTTCGTTTGACAGCTTTCTGAATGGCTGCCTCCTATGCGTTCTAGGGAAACGCTACCTCAAGGTAGATAAGCGGATTCTGCAGGCTGCAGCGGGGTATTGGTACACCGAATACGAATTAGATTCTGCATCGAATTCACATGGGCATTTGAGCAGGGCAGGGCAGGGTATGATATGGTATGGTAACAAGTGAGCGAGTAGCAGCAGCTTCCTTGCGGGCTCAGATTTGAGGCGAGCAGTGAGGGGAGAATAATTTGAAGGAAAGGTTGATTATGGGGAGCTTTTTGCTGCGCGTGATGCTGCGTGCTGCTGATGATGATGTTGGAAATGAGCAGCAAAGTGAGGAGTGCAGAATGAAAATCAAGGACGAGGAGAGAGCAGGCGAGTTTATCGATATGATCGACATGATTAAGCCAGAGAATTCAACATGGGGAGATGGCAACGTGAAAGTAAGGCAAAGTGAGATGAATAGACGGCGATGATTAATTGGCCGATGAGGGCCATAGCATAGCATAGCATACCGTATTCCCAAGTCTGTGACACTGACACCGTTCAGATAAAATTATCGGTAGGTATGAGGCGAGGTGAGACGTTCCTTGAAAATTAAATTGGTGTGAAGGATGAAACAATAGTCCTTGACAAGCAACCACCCACCAACATGATCTCCGCAACCCAACCCTCGCTACGCTACGCCATGCGTCTCGTCTGATAAGATAACCAAAGGGAAATAGGATGGAGAGGAAAACGAAATGAGATGGACTCAGATGAGGTGTGAGGCGTGATCGGTGAAACGGGTATCAGGTAACAGGAAATAACGGGCCCGCGCTATATTAGATGGAGATAAGATGCCGGCAGACAAGTACCATTTTCTTGGCTCTGCAGGCCCGCACCAACAGAAGTTGCTTTGAGCCGTAAGCACCGAGCTGGTTACCTAAGTATCTCGGTAGTTCCGCTAGGTACGACATATGAGTCTTGACTCTTGACGAAGACTCGCGCGCACACTATTGAAATCTGAATTCACATCCGTGCTAGTGAAGAAGCTTTGGTGGTGGGTACTTTGATCGTTTTCTTTTTAAGAGGGCTACCGAATACTCAGTATGTGGTACGATGATGTGACCCATGGTGCCACGATGCGACACCATGGTACCGCTGTCTCGCCGACTGATTAGATAAAAATATATCATACAAGAACTAGGTATTGTTTAGTAGACGGCCATTGAAACTAATCGTGCACGTCCTGTGGCGCCTTTCCCGCGCTTCCTGAGTCCAGGCCCTTGACGGCCCGATAGAAAAGTTCTTTCTAATCGCTACTTCTTCTCAAGATCGACCCGATCGATAACAATGCTCCATCCAGCGCCGCGCTTGCTTACTGACAGTGGCCTTTTCCGTTTTGTAAGAGGACTAGTAAAATAACAGTGCGTGGAATAAGTACGTAACCAAAGTGGATGATGCCACGGAAGAGTAAAGAAAAAAATGTTGCAATGAATAATGTTGACTCGAAAAGAGGGCGGTGTCTGAATCGTTGATCGCGTTCATATCCAGTCCTGGACATGACGTGAGCTACCGGTGAAGCGAAGTTGCAGTACGCATCGGCGGGACCGAGCGGTATGAAACCTAGGGGCGGACCGAAGTGGATCTCTAAGAACGTGGTTCCGGAATCCTTCCTAATTCATCACCCGCTCTGGCCGCTCAGGAAGAAGTCAAGTTCACTCGGACCACCTCTGCTGACTTCATTTTCCGCGAGTTGCTCTAGCAAGCTTAGAAATGGGTCCTTGTCGGAATCTGTATGCACGCTCCCGCCGGACGTACTCCCAGCACCCGGTGTACGTTGGTCGTACGGAGTCGGCATGCTGAGCATGGGATCGAACGATGAGGTTGAGTTCTCGTTTGTTTGATGTGCAGATGGTGCGGGTGGTGGCGGTAGTTGATGCGGATGCGCGTGGGCGGGGGTCGGTGTTGGCGCGAGACTGGGTATTTGCGGGAGTGGGGAGAAGGAGAAGTTTGGTGAGAACGGGAGATTGAGCCCGCTCATGGACATGTTGGGAAGCGTGTTGGAGTTCCCCCCGCTGGTGCCGTTGGTGGAAGGAGGAGTGAATGGTTGGAGGGAAGATGTTGGTGACGCAATACGGTTGCCGTTAGAGTCGTTAGTCGTAATAGAAGGGCCTACTGCTGTTGATACGGGAGGATAGGTAGCTGATGTAGGCGTCGGTGGTGGAGGCGCAAGTTGTACGCTGGGTCTCGTAGCGCTGGAAGCAGTGGCTCGTCGCTTCTTCCTAGGAGGGCCATTTGCGTAGGCGTTGCTGGATGGTAGTGTTGGAAGTTGGCGTGGTTGATAGAGAGATTGATTCGCTAGAGCGGAATTCATGTATATGCTGCCGTTCCTTCGTTCAGGACCATAGGAGGCAATGCTACAAGGGGTGAGCAATGTGATATAAAATCAGGGGCGGTCGGGTTACCTCTCATGGACTGCTTCGACCTGTATCTCTTGGAATGTAACATGAGCACCATCAAAGCTCTGTCCAGGATAGCGATCGAAGAAGTCTTCTAGTTGGAAGACGGGTGAGAATCGCATGGGGTTGCTTGCGAGGGACTTGACGAATTCTGTGTGGCAGCCATAGATGTTCTGCAGGGTATCGCGCTGATGTTGGATGCCGGCCCAGATGAAGCGCAGGTCCGATAGCTGATGCATCTCTCGCGAGAGGAACTCAGGGCTAACAGAGAAGACCTCGCCTTCTCGTCCACGATAGTGTGCACCATGAACATGTATTGTGCCTGCAGTGCAGACGCAGTAGCCCACAAAAGCAGGCCAGTCGATGATGGAGGATGCCCTTCCAATTTCCACCAATTCCGCAATGGCATTTGCGTGCAGGAAGCACATGTTCGTGGCCTCAATCTGCCATGATTGGTGTTGCGAGGTACCCGATAGTTCTGCCAGATCCACCGGTAAAAACGGACGGTAGATGAGACAGTGAATGAGGTGGTAGACCAGCTTGCTCAGAACCAGGATTGTGCTGTCGGCCTGGCCAAACAGCGCATCTAGTGACGTAAATGTGTCCTGCGTCTCGGAAGCCCAAATGTCTAGTTCTTGGCGAATTTTGGACAGGTTGGAGAGGGAGTGCCAAGGGAAGTGGGAATCGCCCTTGACCCCGCCGGCCGCTAGGTAGCGATTTGTTATACCCAGGATTTTTGTTATGCCGATCAGCATACCCATGCCGCCCTGGCCAGGACTGCCTGCACCAACCATGTACTGTAAATTGGAACCATTGGAGAAATAGTCGCCTTCCAGGAGCATGCCACCGGGATGCAGTTGCCAGGACGGCAAGCGGAGCACAATAGATTCATCCGCGATTAATGAAGGACGCTTGGAGCCAGCCGAGGCGAATCTGTCCATGAGATAGCAGGACCAGAAGAGTCGTCGTCGGCCCTCGCGCTCGCTCTGCGCGACCTTGAGCGTGGCGGGTAGTTCACGATGGAGATCGAGGGCAAATGCCATGGAGATGGCAGAGGCTAGATGGTGTTAGCGGTGCGCCGTGAAATGCCCGAAACACGGGGCGCATACTCAGGAGCATGTAGGTCTTCTTGCCCTTGCCCATTTGGAAGCTCGCTTGCGAGAGCAGCATGAGGGCCTGCAGGGCCTCGATAGACGGCTCATCAATATCGAGCTCTTGCCGGGCGCGGCGTGCATAGTCATCCCCGTACCGCACTGCATTATTGTATCCGCCGAATTGGGGAGTGTATCTGGGGTTGGGTTAGTGTTTGGTGGCACAGTCGTCTGGTTTGGGATGAGCGTACCGGGCACTGACGGCATAAATAGCGTAGGCCAGGTAAGGTGGCAGCTGGTTGGACTGCAGACGCTGTCTGGTTATGGTTTCATCTAGAATGAAGTACGGCTTGCCGTGGATGCGAGCAAAGTACGTGTCTAGCAGGATGTCGGGCACGATGCTGGGCGTTTGCAGGCTGGCGCGTGTTAGATGTCGTGCGGGGAGCTAGGGAAGAGGACTAGAAGACTAGAGGGGCACGCACCTTGGTTCGATGGGTGACATCAACTGCTTGGGGCCGGCGGTGCGGTTCGGAGCTATCTCGAGGATCGGTCGGGCCTGCGGTGCGGATGGCGATTGTGTCGTGATTGCTGTTGTGGGAGGCTTGCTGTTGGTGGTGGTGGTGGTGTTAGTGTTAGTGTTGATATTGCCGTTGCCGTTGCCGTTGCTGTTGCTGCTGCTGTCGGCGGCGGCTTCCTCGCCGGGCGACGCGTCTGATGCTCCTTCCCCGTCGGCGTCCTCGCTCTTTCCCTCGGTGTGCAGGCGCTTCTCCAGGCCGTCAACACGCTTGAGGAGGGCTTCGAGCACGTCTGTCTTGGGGCCTCTTTTCTTGGGCACGGCATCTGGTGGAGTCAGACATGGCCAGTTCGTCCCGGCGGTGGGCGGACGCGGGAGAAGAAGAAAGGCATGGCCTACCGTAGATACACAGACAGTTGAAGACCTGGCACGCTTCACACGTCGGACGGGTCCGATTGCACTTGATCTGGGGCTTCGGTCAGCCAAACTCCACACTCCACGGATGCTGCTGCTCCGCCGGCTACGTGCCTTTCGCTTGCGGCAGCTCTTGCAATTCATAGCCTCGCGCGGCTCACTCGACACCCGCCTCGTCGGCAGACGGTCAATTCCGATCTGGGGCCTCGACATGGCAATGACGGTGGACATTCAGAAGACGAAGGGCAAAATCCAAAACGCATCTCTGGCGGGAGGCGACGCAGACAAAAGGCAGCTTTCCAACGTCAGTCCAATACAAGACAAGACGAGCCAGGACCAGAGCGGGACATGCACAGCGTCAGATGTAGGTTCAAATTAAGGCCTCTGGCGTCCGCACACGCAGCGGGGAGCCTGCCGGGGGGGGGAGGGGGTGGGCGCAACGAACGACCAGGGCTGAGGCGGGAGTGCGGGCGTCGATACGATTCAGTCCTGCTCCGCGACATGGGCAAATATGATGGACCGGCGGCGAGGCCACATGACCCGCCATGGGCTCTCGGGCTATCTTCTGGCGGGCATGTGCTATGTACTAGTATGCAGTATGTAGACGCAGGCGGAGGCGGGCAAGACGATGGACGCGCGAGCATCCAGGGTGCGTTGGCCTGGCACCGGCACCGGCACTGGCACTCTCAGGCTGGCGGAGGGGAACCTGTCTAGGTACTCTCTAGGTATTGTCTTAGCGCTGGCTCCATGAGTCCTTGCGATGGCAGCCGCACAGTCGAACACGGCAGCCTCGGTAAGCGGTGGCCCCTGGCTCCTCGCACCTCCACCCATCCGTGGCTGCAATTTGCACATCGGGCCCTTTATATTGCTTGTCTAACCCGTCGCGACATGGCTGTCGGAACATGCCCTTCCAGACACCTTCGAATCTGGGGTAAGGCGGTCAAGCGAGCCACGGCACTGCAAACCCGGTAACGTACCCACGAGGCCGTTGGGACGTTGGCTCGCGCATGACAATCGTCCCAGGAGTGGGCTGCGTCGAACGAGTTTGGGCGGCGGCCAGCCGGGAATGATAGGCGCTCGCTCATTGCTGTAGGAGCGCCCGTCATGCTGTACACATTCACCTCCAACCTTCGCTTATAGCTTTTCTGCCCGTGGGCCAATCAGCCGGGACCATCGGGGCTCCACTGAGGCCACTGAGCCACTCCACCGAGCCCGTTATTGAGATTGGCTATGGAATCCAGGTCGAGCTGCGTCACTCTAAAACCTCCTCTCCGACTCTGTCAGAGTTGGATAAAGTACAGTACCTAGGGGTGATCCACATTTGCATCGGACCTGCAATATCGTCTTCTACACATTCAGATAATTATCTACATGCCCTATTCAACAACCCAACGATAAGCAACCATGTGCACCGCATGCGCAGGACGGAGCGCACAGTATGTGTAAAATGAGGCCAACTGCAGTGCAAAAAGTAATTCCTATTTAAAACATCCTCCCGGACGCTAACCGTACAAAGTCGTAACACACATTCTGCCCCTCCAGTAATCGAATCGTTTCTACCGTCGTCCACGCTGAGACGTCTGCAATTCCATATGCCGTCCAACCCGCCGCGGCAGCAATGGCCAGCGGGTCAGCCTTCCGTGGCCCGCTTGCCAAGTCAACAAACACCTTGCCCGACGACTTCGTCCCCGCCGCGTGCCCATTACTACCATTCCTTCCATCCACCCTATAGTGCTTCAGCAGCGGCACCACCAGGAGCGACTTCTCCGCCGGCAGCGCAGAGATGATGACGAACGGCTGCTCCAATCGCTTCACGTCCTCTACCGACCGTACAGGGTCGACCTCGGCAGAGAGCAACCCATGCGCCCTGAAGCCTATAGTATACACCGGGCCTATCCCTAGACTCTTGAGTGCGAAGATTGATGCCGAGGCATCTGCCTCGGAATTGGCCAACAGCAACGCTGCACGCCCGCTATAAGCCGACGGGACAAAGTCACGGGTGAGCGTTGCTCGTATACCCTTCCAGGTGGCATTGTCCCCGATGAACACCGGCTGTCCGTTTTCGGATCGCACGAGCACGGTGTCGACCTGCCCAATTGCGCGCGCGGAATTCGACAAGGCCGGCAGATAAGGTGCTGAGGCCGCAACCAGTGGAGGGTTGATGTAGGCACCTCCAAACTTGGGCCGTCGCAGGATGTTCTCTATGGATGCCTTGGGTGCGCGCTCGGCGAACATGAACTGATGCGGTAAGCTGAGCTCGTTGAAGCACTTCTCAAAGAACATGGCCTGTGACGTTGATCTGAAGCTGCCAATACCATAGATGTCCATTTTAGGCATCTGGCCCATGCTGTGGAGTGCCGAATTAATCTCGGCAGCGCTTAATTGGCCAGGTGCTGCGATCATGGGCAATAGCGGATGGGTTATTGGGGTAAATATCTTGTTCAGCGTCCTGGTCAGTTGCCCAGTAGGTCCCATGTTGAGGCCCGAGAAGGGAGGGTGCGGGTATTTTGTTTGGATAGTGGCCCGGAAGTACTCGAGCTCCATGTTCTCTTGCATCGTGCTAACGAGCACGTACATCTTAACCACGTCCCCATACACCGCTCCCCTCTCAAACAACGTCTGTGTCTCGGGTGATGTCCACTTGAAGGTCCCCGAGAAGTCGTGGAAAGCTGAAATGATCTTGCTGCAGCCCTTCTTCTCGGCCAGCTTCCGTCGTATCTCCTCAGGAAGCCACAACTCCACGTCAATATACTCGCAGCCCCACTGTATAGCGCGCGTCAGGTACTTGTAGAAGAGAGCCGGGTCGTCCATGGGAAACCGGCCATTCTCCTTTGTGCATCTCGTAGTGTAGACGATGGGGAGCTCCGTCCGCTGGCGCAGAATCATTAGTTGTTCCCCCACATACTTCAAGCTCGGTATCTTGCTCACACCCCCGTCCGGCAGGGGCTCCTCGAGCAAATCGACCCGAATCTCTATCGCGTCTGCGCCCACGGACAGTATATCTAGGTTCGGGAGTGCGGCGTGCACATCGGGGAACGTGGTGGATATCAGCGTTGTTCGCGCCTTCTTCGCAAGGTCGCGGTGCGGGCTGATCTGGCCCAGGATGAAGGAGAGGAAGCGCGCAACGTCTCGTCGGTAGAAGGGCGCTTTCGTGTACAGATATTCGTAGTCGCATCGCTCGGTAATGCTATCGTCGCGCGGGTGCGGTCCGTCCACGCAATGTGTGTTGATCACGATCCGCGAGCGATCCCAAGTATCCAAATGCGCGCCGGCCAAGCTGTTCTGCAGCCCCAATATGGTCGAGCGCGGTGCCGCTTTCACTTCGTCCAGTGATGGCGCCGATGCCCACGACTGCCCCAGCACATCCGCAAAGACGGCCACAATTTCTTCCTCCCCGTCGCCATGGAGGAACAGGAGCGCCGGCTGGTCGCTATTCGGGATTTCAGTCACGTCGATGACGCCTCCACCTCTGAGGTGTGCGGTCGTCACGCTCTCTGCCTGGATCATGGTGGCCATGAACTGGACACGCAGTCACGCGGTTGGTAGGTATGCGCGGACAGGGAGGCTTTAGCCGTAGGTGTTGAATCCGTTGATGCGAAGCTGAGTCTCGGCGTAGATGCGACGGGAGGTGTTCTGCTGGCAAGAGTCTGGAAGCGTCTCTACCATCTCCGTTATGTGTCTCCAGTGTGGGACTTCTGGGGGGTCAAGGGAACGGGCGCGCGTGTCTCAGGTCGCTGCGTGAGGCAGAACCGATCGCTGGAGTTATACAGCGGAGCAACGGTGATGGTGAGGGTTTGAAGGCTGATGGCGAGGTGGTACCATGTCCTGCCATGCGGGATACCCAACTGGCCGTCCGAACCCGGGCACTTTTCAGTCTCGAAGCAATCGTATGGCTGGACTCTGAAAATGCCGCTCGGAAAGCCGCTTGGGCCAGCATATCGGGCCTCTCGATGAGATGCGGGCGGGACAAGCTTCGCCCCCGAAAACTGGGGTTGATGGATGAATTTATCCGCCCGCCGTAATTAATTACGCACCAATCAGCGCAGAGCTTCAATTGCGTTGCCAAGGAGGATTCAACCACGGCTGCGAACGCACCGTCACTGTGGGCTTCGGCATCTGACTTGGATCCGGCTCCAATACGGTGGCCATCTTTGGATTGGTGGACATTGGGCCGCAAGAGTCTCTGTCCAGCCTCTTGCTACACTTCCTGAACACTCCACGACGTCTCGACCACCTCAGGATCGAACTGGAAACAGAATTCGCCAGGATGCAACCCTCTTCTCGCATTGATTGGCCTCCGCGTGTATTCGAGACCAGCGGCGTTCCGGCGGGGAAGAGGACGGGAGAGCAGGGCGGAAGGGATGCATTTGCTAAGGTATGGTTTGATATCGATATCGGTTCGCTGCATGGGAATTGGTGGAAGAGCTGTTTGTGGGGTGGACGAAAATGTTTCATCGAACGTCAACCCTACGAGCAATGACGACCCACCTCCCCACTTTGACCACCTCTCATCAAAATATATACATCTCCGTTGTGTTCATGGTCAACACCAACGGATTCTACAGAAGATGCAAGCAGCTTCCACAGCATCTCTGTGTAGTCTGCGTTTACCCGTACCATCCCGTTTAACCGGCAGCAGCGCGAGATGCTATATGAAGCTGATGTATTCTTCAGACTTGACATCAGGAGAAATTCCACCCCGCTCCACCGAAGCGTATGAACGAGAAATACAAGTTGATGATGGCGCCATTTCGAAAGGATGCCTTATCTCGGAACGATGGGACCGTATTGCGGGATCGAATACGTACTCCACTACTGTCGAATATCAGTATCAAGGTCACTTGCTGAAACTGTCTGGATACGTAATACAGCTAGAAGGCGAATCACCGCGTCTCGAAGCTTATCAGTATAATTAAAACGACTGCGGGGTCACCCGTCCCGCAAGCTCTCAATATGTTGTCAATAGCAACACCCGTAGTCACTCACGCACAACAGCTGACATCAAACCTCTTGGACAAGTGGAACAGTGATTCAAGCTACTCTGCCACCGTCTAATAAGATACACGAATGCACTACGGGCTATAATAAGCACCATCGTTTCATCTAACCACGATATGGAGAACTTCAAACTTCTCTCTGTGGGAGGTGATATAAACCCATTATTCCCTCCGCAAAGGCACAACACCTTCGCTACTCCTTGAAATCCCCCCTACCTCCTCGTATAGTCAGCATCAATGACCTGGACCGCAAAATGGCGTAAGTCGGCCGATACCATACCTGCGGACGTTCTGCTCACAAATGGAGAAGACGCAAACTGGCGTTTCTCTGCCTACTTCGTTATTTTGCCAATTACTTTATTCTATAACAGGACCATCCACCGAAGCAGAATCTACGACCTAGGGCTAACAGAACTCTAAAGCGCTTCCGATAACTGGATGTCTTCCTGGCCTGCAAGGCATCTACCTTCTCCGACTTGACATACCCGATTCGGATGTAGCCCAGTCTCTACATGTTCAAATAGGATATTTCGGTAAGCCTCTCCTAATGGTTGCCTATGCTTTTTCGTCACCGGTTATCTAAGTACGCAGTAGGGCTATACGGCGGGGGGCCTCGGGCCTTATCTGCCTCTCTTCCTAAGCCATGACCGCGTCTGCCTTGACCTCGAGGCTTCAGCGGTATTCGACTCGCTTTCCTAACGCTACGGACCCTGAACTTCTTATTCAATGCGCCATCACACTTCAAGGCCGCTTATTCCCGCCTCTCCTTGCCGTATCCGGTGTCGTCTTTTCCATCGGGCTGGTCCTGTTGGCTTTCCTGAAGCTTAACCTTCGCAAGGGCCAGCATATGCTGCAAGGCCCAAACAAGAATGCCGCGCCTAGGTTGGCCCTACGGTATACCGAGCGATGGAGAGAGGGGCGATCTCGTCTTTCTGGGTAACTACCGGATTGGCGCTTGCGTCCGCGGCTGCCGTTACACAGACGACTACGAGTATTCAATTCGCCACTACGCAGACCAGCGAGTTCGCTCTTGGTCTTCATGGTATCAACAACCGCTCCACGGTTCATTTGCCTAGGGTGGATTTTGCAGCAGGAGCAAGCTCCCCTGCAATCTCTTCGCACTGTGTCTTGCTATTGCAGTACACTACCCCCTTCTTCCCACCACCCAGTAAACGTTCCTGCCGCCGTCACCTCCCCAGCGCCATCACCTGCGACTCGCCACGCTTGCACCACGACACCATGTACCGAATATTAGGTCCCACTGTGCACGCCCGGATGTACGCTGCACATCGGACAAGCATACTCTCCTCTCCTAGATCTTCCTCAAGCACCCGCGGGAGCGTTGCTGTAAGCAGTACAATCGGACAAGAGAGCACCCGTAGATTTTTCAGCTTCGCCAGCTTCGGCCTCCAGTTGCTCGACGTGAAGACGAGATGACACTCATCCACCACCACTCGCCGCAGCAGCCTTGCCCCGCTCAGTAATACTGCATAGTTCAGAAAAAAAATCCGACCCGCCCGCTACATCTGCGCTGACCACCCCTACGCTGCCGGGTTTATCTCGCCGTGCTTCCACTCCATGCAGTCGATTCCGCTGTCCCTTATACGCCTTACCAAGTCTTCAATAAGCGCTCGATACGGGACCACAACCACAGTAACCCCGGGGTTGTCCAAGCAAGCCGGTACCATAAACAGCAAGCTTTTCCCTCTACCCGTCGGAAGCACCACCACGAGCGGCGTCTGACCGGCTACGACGGCGTGCACAGCCTGCTCCTGCTCATATGACTTGAACGATACCTCTGATCGACCAAGTGCCTGCTGCATTGCCTTGTGCACCTCCTCTCTGCCTTGATCAATTCGCTCCACTCTCTTCGGCTGCGGCGCTAACGGAGTGAGCCTCTTCTCCTGCATATCCCGTTCATTGCGTCCACGCTTCTCACCACGCTTCGCTAGCCATGCGCCCCTACTCTCTATGCTCTTCTCCTCCTCCTGTCGGCCACTTGCGAGTCCAAGAAACCGGTGCCAATGCTCACTAAGCAGTCGGAACGTCTCCATCGACCGGATACTGAGATACTTGATAATATCCGACGGCACACTATAGTTGCCTATGCCTATTTTTGTCGTCCGCGCACTCTGCAGCTCGAGCGCACTCTCCCCCTCTTCATCAATCTCAGCCTCTTCAATTTCCCCTACTTCATCCTGATATCCCCGTCCAAACCCTTCTCCAACCACTACCCTCCCAATCCCCACGGCTGTGTGCCGGTAATCAAGCGTTGTCAGTGCCGTCCCAAGCCTCTTAGTCGTCTCCCTCTTCAAGATCCGCGTTAAGCGGTCCGTCCCCCACGGTCCATTCTCATCCGCCCAGACGTAGCCGCTGAACGCGCCACCGAGAACCTGAACTCGTAGATACTCCTGAAACGGCTGTAGATATGCAAGATAGATGGCCATAACCTGCCCAAGCCTCCACGGCAGAAAACGTGGCACTACCTTCGGCTTGTTTCATTGAGACTGTGATTTGTGATACCGCACCACCGTCATCACCTGTCCATCTGCTACAAACATGTTGCGGCCTTGCAACACGCCGTTTCGATGCCGCCTCGTTGTCACCTCCGATCTTCTGCCCGGCTGCCCAGGTGTGATGTGAACACCAGTCAACAGAAGCCCAAGAAAGTAATCAACACGACGTAAGTAACGCTTTACTTGCTTCACATTCCCCTTGTTGTCATCTGAACGAAGCTATTGACTAGCAGCTGTCTGCATGACCCGGTGAAGCATCCACGCCGGCCCGCCGCTAAGACCGTTCTCTTCCCGATTTACAAAGACGTGCCGCGCCTTGTAAACGTTACATCATCAACAATCGTATCCAGCTTTACAAGAAATCGCTCCGCCGGGTCAGCTGCCCAAAGTAACTCCTGCCACAGCATGTCCTCCGCCTTGGTAACGATGTCGCGGGTCATCTGCTGAAACTGACGGATAACAATCGGCCTCCCACCAAGATAGAATATCGTCTTGTCTCTTGACCAGTATGCATTGCCCGAGTTTCCAGCATTCAACGCAGCAAACTTGCCGTAAGCCAGCAAGCTCAGCATTTCACTCATCGGACTGTACGAGCCATCCGCCAAGTGCAGCTTACGCGCTCGAAGAAATTCCTCTCGATCTACGTCTCCCTGCTCTTCCCGCCGCGCAGACGGGAGTAGCCCCTCTACAGCAATGACCCTTGTGCAATACACAACGCCAGCAAGCATATATGAGTAGCTCTTTGCTGTACGCAGCCGGTCCATTTCCCCATCAATTCCAAGCACGGCTAGAAAATGAATCAGCCCGCTGCTGAACGGGTCGTCCCCAGTACTCTCAAAGATGAAAGAAGCTAGAGCAAGTAGTAATGCTTCTCGTTGACTGTCCTCATCCGGCCCATCGAGCGCAATCCATAGCTCTTTTGCTAGCTCTTTCTGCGAGCCCTTCCACGGAAATAGCTCCCGGGCGTCTTTAAATACGTCTAGGCTTCTTCTACGGTCACTACCGCTATCGCTGCTGCTTACTTCATCATGGCGTATACTACCCTTACGTGTATCACTATCCCCGCTACTCAAGTCGTTGTCGTCGTCGCTGCTGCCCTTGCCTCCTTGTTGGCGATAATGCCCAGAAAATAGCATACAAACATGACTGTGTGCCCTGCATAGCGGGCCTGGCTTTCCGGGTTCTGCAGCCGTGCCATCGGTCGTTGCACACTTCTCTCAACAAGTAACTCAACAATTTTTGCCGCCTGTTTGAGCTTCGGTTCATTCTGCTTCGGTAGCTTAATTGCATGCGCGAGATGCACGCGGTTTCGCTGTGCTAGATGCTGTAGCCATCCCGTAGGATTAAACCAGCCTGTTCTGTCCGTCTTTGCTGCGTCTGCCTCCATGACTTGCATCTTTTGTTCGTGTTGTAACCCTGTCTTCTTCCACTTGCTGAGCAATGCATCCACCTCGGGCTTCCTATCGTCTAGAAGTGGTGACCCATCGCTCCCTGCCTCCCTAGAGCATTTACAATAAAATACCGCTGTAGCCCTCCCGTTCGAAGGAAAGTCTGAACGTTAACTTTCCTATACGGCGTACTAGTATCCCCTTTTCCACGGTAGTTCGTGTTTTGTCTTGCAATGCCTCCGCAAGACGTCTTCGTTCACCGTAGTGTAGTCACTGTTAACCTCGCCGTACTGAAACGCACGTAGCGGCTTCCTAAGCTCTTTAATTGGCCGCCCCATCGGTGGGGGTACCTGTACTTCGTCCGGCGTCTTAATCTAAGAGTAGCTGCTACAAAGATTGTGAACAGTCGGTGTTCTCTCTCGTTTGGGGACTCCATGAGAGTCGCGAAGATGCGCGTCAAGATTCCGTATACTCGTAGTATGCTCTCGACAGATAAGTACCCTGTATACGCGGTGGTAGTAGAAGCAGTCGTCTGCATTTGTAGCAGTAACGGGGTTTTTGCTGCGGCGTATTTTCTTTCTCCTTGATGTGTTTTGTGTTCTATCCGCGCTCTCCGCTGCCGGCTGTGCGTTCCAGCAGAGCTCCATAGTAACCCTAATGCAAACCCTAACGACAACGACGCTGAAAGTTTTCCAGCATAAAAAGTGGGAATCTTGTCTTTGCGACAAAGATGAGCCACTTTCTCATATAAATATTTGTGATTGAACTCCTTTTCTAGAATGTAACGCGTGTGACGACTCACGGTTTCATCCTCATTTCCTTGGAGGTATCCTACCTTCTCAGAACAATTCATTAACAGCTATTTCTCAATTCAAACCCATCTACAGCTCGTTTATTGCTTGTTCATAAGGTACACGTGGAGGAATTGAGCTTGAGGGAGGAACGACTCATTATCTGTGTGTTTTAAGAAGGCACGATCCCCGTTAAGGTTCCCTTAGTGTCACGTGGCGCTAGCCGAATCCACCACGACGCAGGCCTGAATCGTCACATCATATCGGGTAGGACGAGATTAAAAAGGCCGAGGTTAGAGTAGACGGGTGGAATCCCCATACACTATGTAAGATAATAAAATTTCATTAGCTCCTAGAGTATGCCGTATACCGCACCCTGTTTGTAACTACGTTCTATAGCGCCCTACGGACATCTGAGATGAATCCAAAGGCAAACGGACCGCGAGGGTTCTCTTTGGCAGATGCGGGAACCTTGATGGAGAGGCCTTGGAGACAAGTAGGGTCATCCGACGAAGTCAAATTAGGTGGCTGCTGCGATGCGTATGTTCGGAGATGGGACTATATTTTGTTGGTATCGTAGGGAAGTAGATGTGGGTTCATGACAGATCATACCTTGCTGTCGACCCTCCTGGGTCAATTTCGTCTTAAGTTCCCGTGCAGAAAGCCTCTTCGCAGGGTCAATGTCGCAGCACGACCTGACCAAATCCTTCCACCAGTCTGGAAGTCTCTCGGTAGCCTTCTGTATACACGAACCATCCCGTACCTCTCTCTTGTACGTGCAAAAGGCCGTTCTGTACTCTTCTTCGCTCACATGCCGGGCCATGGCTCTGATCGGTTCGTCAGGGTCAATCTTAAAGAGCCATCGCAGGATGATCCGTCCCACCGAGTAGATATCGTAGGACGGCAGCATGAGGATGGTCGCAAAAGACCTATACGCTTCGGGGAAAGTGTCAACGTCGGTGAAGGACTCTGGAGGACAGCAATCCGCCGACGTCATTGGCTGACCGGTAATGCCAACCTTGAATGCGCCGCCAAAGCCACCGAGCTTGACGAGACCACTGGGATATTCGGTGTCGTTCTCGCATCGGAAGACGAGGAGGTGGGAAAGGTCGACACCTGCATGGACGACTTGACATGTGGTGTGAAGATAGTCCAAAGCGTCGACAACCTGAATCAGTTGCTCAAGACGGTGCGCTAACACGCTCTTCTTCCTTAGGCCGGTGGTGCCAAACTTTTGAATGTCGCCATAGGGGGCAAGTTCCAGCTCCAGTCGAATCTCAGCCTCAATTTCCGAATCGTGGAATCCTTTGATACGGACGATATGGTCATGCGAGCATCGAGATAAGAGATCAGCCTCGCGACGATATCGTTCGATGGGACTTGGGCTGTAGGGTCCGCGGATAATATAAGGGTTTCCAATCCACTTTGTAAAGAGCGGAGTTCCATCATCGGCATCTAAGAGGGAAAAAAGAAAAAGCATTAGCCGCTAAGCTTATGGGTGGCACACATGTTGGAAAATAATGTCCTAGCAGTAACTTACAGCGGTCGGGCAGGATAGGTATAGAAAAGCGCTTCGTAGCAGCGGACGCCATTCTTCATTCAAGTCAAGCTGTTTGGTGTGTGTATTGAGTGGAAGAAAGGTGCTGTTTCGTTTTCTCTCGACGGGGTGGATCTGTCTAGATTTATATCACTGCTGGTGCATGTAGTGTCTATCGCACGTCCGTGTCGGGAGGGAGCCTGAAGGCTATGTTACGATGGTGTATAGGGGGTAGACCTGCGGGTTGGGACCTGCCAGGGTGCTCCAGGGCACGCCCGCGACGCTAAAAGCACGTTACCCCGCCCGAGCAGGGGGGCCTAAGCAGAGCGCACCAAGAGAGGCGCTGTTGTAGACAGGGCTGCCAGGGTGTTGGTGGGTCTGTACTGCGGCACAAGGGCTTGGCCGTTTGCATGTCTAACTTTGTTACAAGGGTTCGCATCGCATACCGTGTTTAGTCAGCCAACGCGCGGTTTCGGCCAACGCGCACCCCAACAAGATCTCACTCTTGGCAACAGTGAGGTTGTAGAGCCATCCACAATAGTTGAATTGTTCTAATAATTCATTGTAATACTAAACAAACTACTGCGAAAAAGATGTGCTACTTGAATTTCTGTGGGAGCTTGATGTTCCTGCCACCCCGGGTAGTTCTCACGGGTGAAGGATCACGAGCCTGATCACCCTCCCTACCCTCTGCAACCACCACACGCTTCTGTTTTTTCTGTATAGGCTTTGCAGCAGGCTTTGAAGCCTTCCTCTTTCCCCTTTGGGAAGTTTGTATAGGCTT